>CAEFZY010074776.1:15000-27120 GCA_903066815.1 Brachyrhaphis roseni
ATGCAGTTGGTTGTTGTGGATG
This sequence comes from Brachyrhaphis roseni, assembly GCA_903066815.1. Taxonomy (NCBI): domain Eukaryota; kingdom Metazoa; phylum Chordata; class Actinopteri; order Cyprinodontiformes; family Poeciliidae; genus Brachyrhaphis; species Brachyrhaphis roseni. The sequence goes on from CAEFZY010074776.1 coordinate 15,023, forward strand.
TTATTTATCAGAGTTAAAGTGGTTGAATAAAGATTTTGATTACGGTACACTTTTCAGATTGTTTTTAGCATTAAAAAAAAGAATCCATGTGTCCTTTTCATATATTTATACAAAGCAGAAGAAATAGACAAATCATTTTTTTATAAAAAGGGAAAAAATAGAAAAGGTTCAATGGGTATGAATACTTTTTCAAGGTACTGTAGATGCTGATCACCCGGTTAAATTGTGTGTGAGTGTTACCTGCTGGTAGGGAGGAAGTGGAGAGAAACTTCCCAGTTAGAGCTCCTCCCCCTCGTAGGGACTGGATGGCCTGACGCTCTGCTTCCTGCTGGGTGGACAGTTTCTGGGGTGGCTGGAAAGAAGAGACATTTTTATGAAATTTTTGTAATCAGTGTATATCAACGTGACATATGTGATGTCACGTTGAGAAGCAGTTAAGGGAAAGATGGCAAATTATTCCACAGATTAGGAAAATAAATCAAGTGGGAAAAGTTGCTGTCAGACAACCAGGTCATGAATCTCATAGGTAAAACTAACACTAATCTTTTCAGTGAGTGAAAAAAATCTGGTTTGCTCTCTGCAGGACAATCCACAAACATAAATTGCAAAGATGAACTTGTCTACCATGGACTTACTGTGATGTGTGTGTTGGCAGGGAGGCCTAGGGAGATATTGGGCAGGGAGGGTGAGGTGTAGAGGCTAAGAGGATTCAATGTCCCATCAGCCCCCAGTGTCTGATGGAGAGATCTCAGCTGTAAGATAAACACAGAAGCCAGCTGGTTAGAAAATTCAATACTAAATAAAAATCTCATTGTTTCCTGTTTTTATATTTTATATGTTGTGTTTTGGGACTTCTGCATCAATGTAGAATTGAAAATAATGTAAAAAAGATCAGACACTGGCAAAAGTCCAGTACTTAAGTAACACTTTATCAAGTCCGTAGAACCCCAAAGCGCTTCACACTACAGTCAATCATTTACTCATTCACACACACACTCACACACCCCCCCCAACAAGCTATGGATAGTAGCCACAGTTGCCCTGGGGCAGACTGATAGAAGCAGGGCTCCCATGCACCGGTGCCACCGGACCCTCTGACCACCAACAGCAGGCAAGGAGGGTGAAGTGTCTTGTCCAAGAACAGGAATTTAACCAGCAACTCACGGACTGAGGGTTTAATTCCTACCTCTGTCACAATGTTCAGATTTGGGTGCAGTTTTCTTGTGTCTAAAGATCATTGTTGAGAAGATCTATCAAACCAATTTCTACTTTAACACTACATCGTCCACCGGCAGGCCATTGTAAGTATTTATAGAAGGGGGAATCTTATGCATTCATTGTTTGCATCATCACAGTTGCTAACTCTCAGCCATCTCAATTGTTAGATATAATTTTCCATTCCAAATGGCATATTTTGTTTTCACTAAAAGGTATTTAGGGAACTGACTCTATGTAATCATATTTCTGGAAATGTTTTTAACAGATGGTCATATCAGAGTCACTTTGTACTTTTCATCCTCAAACCTGAAATTAGACATTTCACATTTGTCTAACAATATTGATACTAACACTTAGTATCAATATCTCACACAAAGATATTCTAAGCCAGCCCACCTGGTTCAAGTAGCAAACACTGACAGCTAAAATGAATTCCAAAATTCAAAGATGTCCACCAGAAATTTAAAATGACAACCACAAAAAAATAAAACACTGAAAACGTCTGATTAATTGTGTCTTTGTTACCATCATGAGTCAGAACCTAAGAGTGAAGTCAATCTGTCCCGTTGTGCTTAAACCATCTGTAACCAGCAATTGTCTGGCCACTGAACTCATTCATAAGTAGAATCAAGTATGAATGGGTCATTTAATTTATGTTTTTTAACCCCTGGATTTTATAAAAAGAAAATTTAATTTTACACACTAAAAAGTGTGAATAAAAATGTAAAATTTTTATTAACATTTTCAGAAAATATTATAACATATGAATATTATGACACAAAATATTAATATTTTATAAGTGGAACATAAATTGCTCTTCATAATTAATGTCATTAGTAAATACAGTAACCAAATAATTTAAATTAATTTAAAAAACATTATTTATTAAAACTGGTCCATTGCTTTAATTTTTAATGAAACACTCTGAGGGTGTAATGCTGTAATGAAGCTTTGAGCTGTGTGAAAACAGTTCATGATAAGACAGACTGACAAAAAAAACGTCATGAAAGAACTTCTTTAAATGAAGCTTGTGCATGTTAAGCTGTGATTCAGCACCTCAATTTGTATGTTGGGGACTGATCCCGTGTTGCCGTTGGCGATGGCCGTATTGGAACTGTTGGGGCTGCTGGGACCTGAGCCTGGAGCACTGTTACAAAGGGAGGAGACTGGGACAGAAACACAGAGAAAAGCTTAAATGTTGCTGATCATGTTAGGCTAATTTTTCCACTTACTCTCCTGTAGAAATGAAGAAATCTTTGTTCACCTGATATCTCAACAGCCCTTTTCTTGAAGGTGCTGATGACAGTTCCATCCTTCCTGCGCAACAATGGAGAGCTGCGCCTCTCTGCCACTTTCTGCTTGAGTCTAGATCGAACCTTCAGGTTCGGCTCTGAAACTGAATGAGTCAGATACAGAAGGAGACACATGGGGGGGCCTTAATTTCATGCAGTGATCACCATCTTTCAGCCATTAAAATCCATCTCTCCTATTAATTTAAGGCCGCAGCTGTTTGTCACAAAGACTTCAATGATTGGAGTGGCAGAAAATATTTCAAGACAGTGTCTTGCGTAAGTATTCAGATGTGTTGAACTTTTCTACATTCTGTCATTTTACAAACACATAACAAACACACATGTATATGAAAAAACTATCAGAATGGCAACAGTTTCAGTCTCTAGGTGTGCAAAGCTGATAGAGACGTACTCCAAAAGACCTGCTGCTGAAACTGCAACAAAAAGTGATCCTGCAATGTATTCAGAGGGGCATGCTGAGTTAGAAAAATGTGATTCGTTTTTCACATTTTTCCACTATTTTATGGAGGTCTGAAAGTCCCAGTAAAATACATAGAAATTTGTGGTTATAAGTTCAAGAGGCATGTATATTTTTTAAAGGCACTGTTTTGGTGTACCAGTAAAAAAGACTGACTGGTGATAAATGAGTTTCAGACATTGAACCTTGTGTCTTCAGAGTCTTTCCTTTCCCTCCATAATAGATGCTATCTGGGCTACCTCTGCAGTGATGAGTCACAGTGAATCACCAACCAGTCAAACTGACACAAAATAACTTTTTCAGTAGTGTCTTCTGGTAACTATATGTCTATATATGTTTGCAAGGGGTAGTAAGTAAATATCATACACACATTTAAATGTAAGCAATAGTGATGGGAATCTCTGCTCTTTTCAGAGTAATGAGGAACCGGCTTCTGGCACTCTTACAGGCAAAACTTTCGTGACTGAATAATCATATCAATAATCATTTATTAGGGATGGAGCCCCTGGTCTCCATCATACTGACCCATCACTAGTAAGCAAGTCTATAACGGTCTGTTCAAAAATTACTGTTTATCAATATGGTGGAAAAAAGTTATCTAATAAAAATCAGAATATCATGATCGGAGCTTGATCAAACATGATCAACCGCCGAAATTGGCAGCTACTAAGGGTGGTTATTTTTGTTTGAACTATATTTTTCCTAATGTTGTTTTCATAGTAGTGTTGGTCAGATCAATATGTTAGAAAATATTATTCAATGCAACTATTATGTTTGGTGCAATCGTAAATGGTGTACCTAAGGACCCTGTTTGGTAAGGTAGGTGTACTCTTACAGTGGGGTTGGTGCATACTGGGCTCTGACAGAGTGTACAAACACATGCATGGACAAAAAGACAATGACGATGTTAATTCATTTTTAATTATTTTTCCAACTTGTTAACTCATTTTAACGGGAAATTATGTAACACAAAGGAACAGATCTATGCTGAGAAGGCTATGACTATGCCATCAGCACTGATGTTATTATATCGCTGTTTTATAACAGTCCCTTTGACACTTATAATACAAAAGGGAGTATAACAGCATTATGTGTTATTGACAAATAATGCTGATACATAATTACCATTAATATATCAATAATGCAGATTAATTTAACAATAGAGCTGTTTAATGTTGACACTGTATTTGAACGTGTTTTATTGTGGACCCGACTGAAAATACTGTCTTAAGTCAAACAGGAACATCAAGAATGCAGGAATTTTTTCTCGCCATAGAAGCAACATCTGGTCTGACTTTCTGTAGAGGTGTGATACCTTCCTGGAGGAGGGCATCTGCTGACATAGCTTTTTACTTTTCACTCCACATCTGCTCTTCTTATTCTTTTTTGTGCATCTGCTCTGTCTTCTCAAACCCTCAGTCGGACATGGCAAATGACTGCTTGTCAGGTTCTGCTAGAGGTTTCTTCCTGTTAAAGGGGAGTTTTTCCTCTCTACTTTTGCTACATACATGCTCGGTATGAGAAAGTCAAACTCAACACAAGCACTTATCTACTATAACTACGTGCTCATTCAAGAGGAGTGAATGCCGTAAGTCAATGACTCAATGCTGGATTTCCTGAGAAAGAAAGTTTTTAAAATCAACTTTCCTGAGCTTTACATCATGCTATAATCTTAATCCCTCATCCAAAACATACCTAAATTCGGCAAAACCCTTGAGAGGACCTAACACCGCCTTCGAGGTGCAGATCCTCCTCAGAGTTGCAGCTTCCAAACTTCTAAACTTCTGCCACACAAAGCACCTCTTCCCAAAACAACCCCCATCAGCTCCTTCAGACTAGCCAGCAACAAATAGCAAACTCTTGGTGGAACTGCATATCAACTGTGCTCATTATAGAAGCTCCTTCTCAGTGCAACACTGGTAAAAATATTTTTAGTAGGTTAATAGAGAAGCAATGTTGCGTTGAAGGTGCAGTGTTGGAAAGAGCAAGAGTTTCTTAAAGAGACAAAGACCCTGGCGCGTGCTGTGGTGGCGTAGCACCACAGCACGCCACCACAGCGTGGCGTGCTGTGGTGGCACATTTGCAGAGACTCCAAATGTGAGACCCACATTTGGAGGCCTTGAGTCCTCGACACGGCCGTCGCGAGTTTGATTCCCGGACATTTTCCGCATGTCTTCCCCCTCTCCTGTCAGCCTACTTTCATATAAGGTAGGCTACTTACACATTTGACACTAGAGCCCACAAAAGACCCCCTGGAGGGGAAAAAAAAAATAGAGACAAAGACCCAATTTCAAGGGATTAAATTATGAAGTTACATTTCATAACTTCATAATTATGAAGTTATGAAAAGTAATTTACAGCATTTTTATAACAACTGAAGTTAACATAGTTACTTGATTGTTCTGTAAAATGGCACTATGTGCCTGGAAAACATATAATATTACCCCTTTAAACTAATCTGAGTAATTAACAACTTGATGCACTGTTCAATAACTTGAATCAACTGGAATGTATGTATTAGTGCCATGAGACCACATTTGTTATTAACTGACACTATGAAAATAAAACTGAACTGAAGTGAGCAACTTTGTATAAAGACTGCATGTTATGGTCTCAGTCTCTGCAGCACACTGTCTCACCTGTCTTCCGAAGTGGGAAGTCGTCTTTGCCCTCGTAGTTTCCGAGAAGAGGGGGGAGTTTGTAGGAGGGAGGGGTTCCGGGGGTGTTACTCTGAGGGGGGGAGCTTTGCTCTAGTGACGGGTGCTGGCCTCCCCTGCAGTTACAAACACACACATTACATAACTGACGCCACTACTAATGTTGATTTTCTATTAACCTTCTTTGTATACGTTTCCTTGATTTCATTATTTCCTAGAAACATTTGCTGTTACAGTAAGCATGAAATTAATTACATGATGTCTCTTTATCCCGTAATTTTCACCTGCAGTAAAGTTAATGCTGAAGGCTGAATGAGTTTAAGCAAAAGCTTCTGATACTAGCAGCAGACCTTTTCTCTTTCAGGCCAGTGAACTGTTACCAGAAGCTGCTGGGGCATCTGAAACTGACCAAACATGGCATTAACTCACTGAAGCTCCTCTGAGGTGATGAGGCTTTACTACATCTGTGCACTGTTACAAACTTGAAGCAGTGACACTTTTTGGAACAGACTTCCGACATGAAGAAGAAAGTCAAATGACAGCAGGTTTAATGGAGTGATGACAAGTAAACTTGCAAATAACTGCACGCTGGCCACATGAGGAAGACAACAGCAAAATCCAGTGGCTAGTGACTGAAAAGTGGCTGATTGGTTATGGGCCGCAGCTGAGAACAAACAACTAGGAAAATAAATCTAACTGTAACAAAATCTAACCCATAACAGGACCTAAACAATAAACAGAATAAATAACTGAAGTTACTATCTTTGGACCTAAAGAAGAACTATCTAGAGTCAATGCACAGCTTCAGTTATTACAACAAAAAACTACTCAGATAGCACACGATGGTAATTCAACATTGAATTATAGTCAGAATGGTTGATTTTTTGTTGAGGTCAACAACTGATGGTGGATCAACCATCAAATAATCATTCAATTGTAGCCAACTAACCAATATTGAAAAGATGTCATTGAATCAATGTTGTTTTGTGGTTGAAATCTAATGAATGAAATGCCGATGTCTGATCAATGTCGGATCAATGTTGAATCAATGTATGCTGTTTGTTGCACCCTTCCCATCTTCTCCACCTCTTCTGAGCTCTGGGTGAGATAATTGTGGGATAATCAATTAAATTAAGCACTATATTGAGAACAGTGGGTTGTGATTCCTTTCTGTACTTTTCTTACTTGTCTGTAAATATTATTACTGACTGTGCATATTTTGTTGACACAAAAACATCTACTTCTTGCTACAAGGAGTGAAGCGGTCCACCCCCACTATTTACATGAGTGGGATGTCCCAAACACACAACCACTTTGCTGTTGGCTTGTTTTCAAAATATGTTAATTCAATGTTGAATTATCAAAAAAAATTAAATATAATGAAAAAAAAAATTTAAATCAGTGAAAAACTGAAACTTGCATATTATTTTCATTCATTACACACAGACTTATTTAATTCAAATGTTTATTTCTTTTTATGTTAATGATTATAACTCACAACTAATAAAAAACCCAAATTCAGTATCTCAGAAAATTTGAATATTACTTAAGACCAATACAAACAAGGATTTTTAGAAATGTTGGCCAACTGAAAAGTGTGAACATAAAAAGTATGAGCATGTTCTTAGTGGGTGCTCCTTTTGCTCAGATTACTGCAGCAATGTGGTGTGACATGGAGTTGATCAGTCTGTTGTACTGTCCAGGTGTTATGAGAACCCAGGTTGTCCTGATGTTGACCTTCAGCTATTCTGAATTGTTGGGTCTGGTGTATTACATCTTCCTCTTCACAATAGCCCATAGAATTTCTATGGAGTTGAGGTCAGGCGAGTTTGCTGGCCAATCAAGAGCAGAGATGCCATGGTCCTTAAACCAGGTACTGGAGCTTTGGCACTGTGTGCAGGTACCAAGTCCTATTGGAAAATTAAATCTACATCTCCATAAAGTTTTCAGCAGCGGAAGCATGAAGTACTTCTTGGTAGATGGCTGCTTTGACCTCGGACCTCAGAAAACACAGTGGACCATCACCAGCAGATGACATGGCACCAAAACCATCAATGACTGTGGAAACCTTAGACTGGACCTCAAGCAACATAGTTTCCATGCCTCTCCTCTCTTCCTCCAGATTCTGGGACCTTAATTTCCAAAGGAAATGCAATATTTACTTTCATCAGAGAACATAACTTTGGACCACTCAGCAGCAGTCCAGTGCTGCTTGTATTTAGTCCAGGTGAGATGCTTCTGATACCGTCGCTTGTTCAAGAGTGGCTTGACACAAGGAATGCGACAGCTGAAACCCATGTCTTGCATGCATCTGTGTGTGGTGGTTCTTGAAGCACTGACTCCAGCTGCAGTCCACTCTCTGTAAATATCCCCCTCATTTTTGAATGAGTCTTAATTCACGATCGTCTCCAGGGTGCGGTTATACTAATTGCTTGTCCATTTTTTTTTCTATCACATCTTTTCCTTCTCTTTACCTCTGTATGAATGTGCTTGGACATAGAGCTCTGTGCACAAAGGTCATCTTTTGGACAACTTGTCAGGTCAGCAGTCATCCCTATGATTGTGTAACCTAAAGAACTGGACTGAGAGACAATTTAAAAGCACTTACAGGTGTATTGAGTTTGTTATCTGATTAATGTGTTCAATAGTGAAGACCAGGGGTCTTCAATATGGAACTTTTTCACAATATTCAAATTTTCTGAGATACTGAATTTGGAGTTTTCATTAGTTGTCAGTAATTATCATCAACACTAAAAGAATTAAACAAATATATCAGTCTGTTGCTACAGACTGATATATTTTGTCAGTCTGGAGAAAAGTGTTGCAATTTGCTAGAGAACATAAATATCAGACTCTGGTGGTATGGACCAAGGTCATGTGGTCTGATTAGAACAGACTGACTCTCTTCAAAAGTGATGGGCGCATCAGGGTAAGAAGAGAGGCAGATTAAATAATTACCCATCATGCCTAGTGCCTACAGGCCTGTAGGAGCAGTGCCACAATCTGGGATTGCTGCAGTTGGTCAGGTCCAGGTTCAGCACCCTGATGAGGTCAGCTGACTGCCCGAATATACTGACTGACCGGGTTCCTCCTTCATCAGTGGATTGTTATTCCCTGATGGCACAGCCATATACCCAGATGACAATGCCAGGATTCACTGGATTGAAATTGTGAACGAGTGGTTCAGGGAGCATAAGACATCATTTTCACGTAAAAATTGGCCACCACAGAGTCCAGGCCTTAAACCCATGGACAATTTTTGTGATTGTTTCGGCCCTGAGCCTTGTGAGCTGAGTTGGGCGTGCTTTTCTTGTCTGCCTTTGTGCTCCTCCCCTTTGCTGGTGTTGCTGATCTGTTGACTTGAACATCGCTGTCTCCATCTTCCAGGTCGCCTTCGGCGTCCACTCTGCCGCTTGATGCTTGTAGTGTTCTGTTGCCAGGCCTCAGCTCCCCTCCTTTAGCACATTTGAGTTTGTCTTTGATTTGCACTTCAACACTTCCATATGCACTGATACACAACATTCAAGCATTTGCCTTACACCACTGATACTGACTTTCACAATCCATTATAGTTTTTTTAATAAATATTTCTTTTTCTGCCCTTTATCCTCTGAATGGTCTTCTGTTTTTGTTATGACCTTGAGCCAGTCGTAACAGTGATGTTCTGGGGAAGGTTTTTCACAGTAGTTAGGCCTCTAGCATCCTCAATACAAGATCTTGGTGAAAATTAAATGCAACACTTGATAGAAATAAATCTAAAGGCATCCAAAAACAGCCGCAGCAAATAAGTGACATAATCAAAATTAAAGTCCTGGTCTATTGGCGTAATTGTTTTTTAGCATGTCGAACATGGATATAGGTCAAACTACCAAAAACGTTTACCCCGTTCACCCTGTAAAGAAAATAGGCCGTTCTCACCAGCACTTTGGGGAGAAGGAATGGTTGAGTCCTCCTGGACCAGGTTCTTTCTTACTGAGAAGAAACTCCTGAAGCTTCAGCTTCACCTCTGTGCTGGCAATGGCACCTTCCATAACACAAACACATGCAGACAGCATCAGGATGCTACACTCTCTGCACATCAACATGTACATTTCAGTGTAGTCACTGATGGCAGCACTAGAACCTACTCTCTTTCCCTTTCTCTTTGTTTCTCAGCAGCAACAGTTGTTGCTCCAGTCTCTGTTTCTCCTGTTCTTCATGTCTTTGTTGCTCCAGTTTTCTCTTATGCTCCAACTCCTGCTGCCGCTTTGCTGCCAGCAGCTCCTGTTGTTGCTTACACACATATACAAACACGTTTAACTTGGGTTAAAGACTGCTTCTGGAGATGAGTGATAAGCCATTAAAGCAGTGACTATAAAGAGAATATGAGCTACCTTTAAGTGCTCTTGCAACTGGACTTCATGCTGCCTTGTTAACACTTCATGTTTTTTCTGAAACTCCGCAAATAGCAGCTGCTTCTGGAGTTCCTGTTGCTGTTTGAGAAGCACGAGTTCCTGTTGAAGCTGCTGCTCTCTCAAGGCTGTATCCACTGCTCCCCCACCAGACACAGAGCCCAACCTGGGTTCTGTCCTCAAGTCCACTGGGCCTCCGCCTCCACCTTGGCCTTCTCCAGGAATACCGCCTGGACAAAAAGCAAGATATCAAGGTCAACTTTCCTCCCTCTTTAGCTTTACACAGTTTTCTACGGCACAACTGATTTGGGATTTTATGTAACAGAAGAACACGAAATATCTTTATTAGAAAGTAGAAGAAAAAACATAAAGAGTTTCAAGATTTTTACACATAAAAACCAGAAAAAGGCCCTTGAAGTCAAGCTTCTGTAAAACCATTGTTCATTGCAATTACAGATGCTGTATGCCTATGCCAGTTTTCCTGTTAGCCAAACAACTCAAGCTCACTCAGACTGGGTCGACAGCATCAGTGAACTTATTTTCACACAAGAGTGAAAAAAATGTTTGGAAGTCTACCGAAGCCATTTAAGGGGACAAAAAATTAAACTTTTCGAGTTACATGCTAAACAATGTTTGGATGAAGACTAACATTATTTCACACTGAAAACACCACCCAAAAAGTAGAACATCGTAGTGGAAGCATAATACTTTGGGGATGATTTTTACCAGCAGTGACATTAGCTAGTGCAAATATTTGTCTCTATTCTGGTAATATTGAAAGAAAAAAAATTTTGGAACAGTGATGTTTCCAATAAAATCACACATGAATAAGCTTGTTCATATGATACAGTAAGTTATTAAAATTATGGCAGCGATGGATGTAAAGAGTTACATTATTCATAATTCAGCCATGGTGCTAGTGCTCATCATCTATAAGCCATTAGAGGAGACGTTTGTGTTTTAATCAAGTGGAGCGACAAGCCCCTTGTACTTGGGAGCGGCTACATATGCAGCGTTTTGGAGAAATTGTAATTAGTGATTTTGCAAAGGAGCTATGAAATCAATACGTTGGAAGCACACACAACTTTTGAACTGTGTGATTCTGTAAGGGCTCTGGTGGAGCCAGCTGGACACAGTCCGAAAAAAACAAAACAAACTGTTTTGTGAAAACCATCTTCGCCGTGGTTTTCGCCAGTAGTAACATACGGCTGTTGAACAAGTGTGATGCCAAAAAGTGTTTCCATTGCAGTTTTGTGACATATTTCTATTTCGATACAGTTTAAAAACTATGTCATACCAGCACAACAACTTTTTCTTGAGTTTTTTTTGAAATTGGCATATTTTCATTAAGTACATTTATTTTCGTAATTTCAATTTGTGCAATTCTATGGTTAATGGCAACCCTGCTAGTGAAGCTAGAAAGAGTTGATGGGAAGATGGATGGTAATAAAGAGGAGACAATCCTGGTAGACAGACTAATAGAGGCTGCAAAAGACTTTCAGCTGAGGAGGAAGTTGACCGTCCACTAGGACAGTCAGATTTACCACAGAATGGTTTTGATCAAAGCCCGTACAACAAAACTGGCTTAATCTAGTTTTGATCTACTGGCTTTGTCACAATCTAGCCACATATTTTTGAATATGTGACAAGCCTTGAAAATTGATGTTCAGATGCTTTCCATCCAATCTGACCAAGAATGAGCAACTTAGCAATGAAAAATGGGCAAAGATATATGTTTATACTGTACGTAGATGTGCAAAGCTGGTAGAGATGTATATGGAAAAACATGTAGCTTTGATTCATGGAGGGCTGAATGCCAATGCACATCAGGCTTTTCAGATTTTTAGCAGTAAAAAAATCTGAAACCATGTATTTAAGTATGTGTTGGTATTTGCAACGTTGGAAACTTAAATAATGCCTCCTAGTTTATTTAAAAGAAAGAAGCTTTCTCCAGGCAATACTTTCAAACAACCATCCATCCATCAATCCATCCATCCATCCATCCATCCATTTTCTTCCGCTTATCCGGGGTCGGGTCGCGGGGGTAGCAGCTTCAGAAGGG
>CAEFZY010074777.1:0-46331 GCA_903066815.1 Brachyrhaphis roseni
CTCGGTTAATTAGATGCAGCTGCTATTTGTGTTACTATTTCCAATTGTAATGCCTTATTTCTGTCATATGTTTTATCGCGTGACGCTACGGAGTTGTCAGAACGCTGGTTTGTAATCTATTAATAAAGTTTGACTGACCTATCTGACTGTTTTGTTGACATTTCCTTTAGCGCAGCTCCTTCTAATGGATGCATAATGTAACCCCAGCCTCTACTGTAGTGTCTATTCTATGCGCCTTATATATGAAAAAAGTTTTAAAATAGGTCATTCATTGAGGGTGTGCATTATAATGCGTGCCTTATAGTGCGGAAAATACGATATGCTTTATTCTGTTATCTCAAAAAGTCTGTCCAAATCAACTCTACTGCGGACTACCTAACAGTCTAACATAGAACTGAGTGAATCTAAAAGTGAACATTGGCCATAGGTTGACTTGTAAGTAAGTTAAAGTAAGACCAAAGCAATGAAATTGCAACAGATCAGAGGTTTCTGAAACACTCAGACTACACTGACACCAACAATCTTCCCATTTTCAAAGTTGTTTAAGTCTCCTTTCTTCCCAAATCTGACGTGCGAATAAGGATACCTGACAAAGTGGTCAGTTATGTGTGAGTGGACTTCAAAGTGCACACAATTTTTATTTTATTAAAAGAAAACTGGAAATAAATCGCTTTTTAGGCGACAAGCATTTTACTTTGTTACTACCGTTATGTACTGTGTGGTCCAGGCTTACTAAGAACAGTGAAGCTTGACTATATTCAATCTGCCTGTGAGCCTTCAAATCAAGAGACTCCCCAGCAGACCTATTGGTAGTCTTAGAGGGCCACCAGAGTGATTTCAAACGCATCTCCACAGCAGTTATCTTAAATCAGTGAAGCAAAAAGGGAGAAAGAGAGAGAGAGAGAGAGAGAAAGAAAGTGAGAAAGAGAGAGAGAGAGGTTTTAATTCTGCATCTTCTCATCTGGACCTCAAAAAATGAGAGTTTCAGTTCTTTAGTTGAAATATGTTAGTGTGCTGATCCATTTCTCCCCAGCAATTAGTTATTTAGGCAATATGTTATCATTGGTTACATGTGTGAATCTGGCAGAATTGCACAGTTAGGTCAGGTAAAAACTCTGAAAGATGACTTCCATTTTCTGTAAGAAGCAAAACTGAACTTTGAGTTGACAGCAGCTTTAATCATTCAAGTACTCAAGGCGTTACTTAATGTGTCCTGAATGATGCACTTCTCTCCCCGTACAACTACCTGCGAGAGCCACCTATCAAATTTATATGCCAGGCAGCTCAGCTGTGCTCATTCAGAATTTATTCATATTATAGTTCATATGAATGTGTTAGATGGACAATATTTGCTTGGCCTGTGGCCTTGCCTGCTGCAGTGTTCTGTGCTCAGTGGAGAGGCCACCAGGAGCAGGTGATATTTGCCTAATAGCATGCCCCCGGCACACAATGAGCACTAACCCAACCTAAAAAGATTATGCAGGAATTTTGTTTTGCTGCAAAAGCTACCTCACCTTTTATTGAGGAGATTTCTTAGCCCTGTGTTTCAGACCATTGTAAGAAAACATTTTGGGAGACCGACATTGTATTCAGGACAAAAAAATGGTAATTGGAAAAATAAAAATTGAAGAAGTATTAAGATCTTCTCTGAAATACTGCGTCATTTATCAGGGGAGTGTGAATTTAGTGCGTGTGGGTTCCTCTGCGTCCTTGAATTAGAAATCATTCCTACTGCAGTCTGCAGATTTTTACTTGAAGGGTTTTGCCACGTTTGAGAAAAGTCTCACTGGGATTAGGTTTGAATATTTTTTTTTGTCTCTTTCTTTCACTCTCTGACCTGTGTTTTAGAAATATTTACATGCTACACCTTTATATTATTAAATACATTTATCCATTACGTTATTTGGTTAATCATCGCACGGTAGCGGGGTTTAAATTTTTCCTTGATACATGACATGGTTTAAATAATTTCCTGTAGGATATTTACTGGGAAAATTTTATAAGTAGCTCTTGACTATAAATCCTTTTAAAAGCAGCAGCTTGAGTCATCAAGATGTCAGTTAAGTCACAAAAATAGAGAAAAATACATTTGTCTAGGATGAAGATTTGATCCGTATGGTTACAAGGTTTTCTCCTAAGGGAGTGTAAAAAATGCAGCTCCATTTCAGAGAAATATAAAAGAGCATAAAAAATCAAAGGTTTTGATGAATACTGTGTCCACTTCAGATGGGTAAAGAATTGTTCTTTATTCAGTCTGAGAACAGCCGAGGAAGGGGCTCAAGGAGGTTGTCGTGGTGATTGGCAACATTGAAGCCTTTCCAAGTTAAGTCATGTTTTTTTTTTTTTTTTTTTTTTTTGCCAATTCTCTCATCTCTTGATCTCAGACATGCAAATTATTAATCCACATTATCAAAGTTAGGTGGAAAACATGAACTAAAAAGCAAGGGATTTGATCTGTCATGCTTGAACGAATGAGCAGGCAAGACAGCCTCTGAAACAGACGGAAGGAATACAAACTAGATGCTTATGTTTTGGACATGATGGCCAACAAGAAATGGGTGTTAGTGCGCGTGTCGACAAGGCACACACACTGCCTCGACCTAATGAAAATTGGCTGAGCATAGAGAAACAGAGACAAATTAAATGGGCCCTCCTGTTGAAAAGACAGAGCAGGCATTTTCCAGATAGAATTAAACCGATTGCACTTAATCCTTTACCGTCACATAAACTACATGTCTTGTTTGAAAACTCCAACTCCTCATGTGGCATGGTAACAATTAGAATATTTCAAGGAATTACAGCCTATGAATTTACTGAAAGGAAGTAGTGACCCTGCATTTTTTATGGAAATTGAACTTGGTCAAGCAGAGAAGCCTTTGAATTTTTATCCAACCCTGAATCAATGATATTAAAACTTTAGTAAAATGCCTTCACCTTGGGGGAGAAGTGCAATTTCTTATTTTTTTTTTTTTTTGGTGTTTTTCCATGACTTTAATGAGATAGATTTTTTAGAAAGGTATTTAGATTTTATTTATCAAAAAATAAATCTAGACTATTCAACTGTAGGCACCGATTCATCCATCCACTCAACAAAAACAACAAAAAGAACATGTTTTTTGACAGCCTCCACAATAATTGCCTTAATAATAATGAAGTCCATCAAATTGTCCTTAAGTTCTGAAGCAATACAGTGCTTCTAGTGAAACAAGCAAGAAAACTACAACACATGGCAGGACTGGATCATTGGTTGTCCCAGTTAAGTTAGAACACACTCCTGACTCCACTTTGCTGTTCTCTGGGGTGACTGAGAGAAAATAAATCTGCACAGTCGTTTAAAAAGACAACATAATTTATTGATTTATGTCTCCCTTCACTACAAGATCACAAAAAATCAAATATGATCCAAGAAGGATGTCATACATTATGCCAATGCATATTTATCAGTCATTGTAAAAAGATCCTGAAAATTTGTGTCATATAAGATTTTTTTATTGATTGCTATATAAATAGTGGCTCAGCAGTTAAGAGATATGATTTTCAAAATGGAAGTGTATTTTTGTTTTACAGCATGAGTTACCAAAGTTATATGGAAAAAGGCCTTATCTAAAGATGATACTGACAACAGCTTTTAGCTTAATCAAACCACATAAGCACTATAGAAATGGATTGTGAATTATTTCCCAGGTATAAAAGTATTGATATGTGCTGCTCGATCTGTGGAACATTAATCCAGCAAAGTGCTGATGACAATCATGCCCATCTCATTCTGACACTGTTAGTATCTTGTAGGTTGGATAAACACTACAAGTGTTACAGGGGTCACTATCCATAAACAGGAAGAATGACTGACCTTCAAATAGACTGAGCACATAAAAGAATTAGATGAAATGAATAATTGGTAATCGAGCAGACCTTAGATTTAGATAAACACTTTAGCTACAGCCACACCGTTTTTTTATGAAACTAGTGTTTCACTTTTAATGAGAGTGCTGAGATGAAGAGTGGAATGAAGAATGTGCTCTATTGAATCAGCTTGGGTTGATTGGGAGATGAAAGTTCAGTGCCCTACAAACAGTCCTCCAAACAGTCAATTTTCATGGAGTTTTTGTCCAAAAGATGCTTAGTGGGCTTGTTTAGCTGGAGGTCGAGCTATGCTTGACAAGTTGTCGAATGCATAGGAAGGCAAAGCTGGAGTGTTTACTTAACTAAAACACAAGGCAGATAGGCAGCAGTGTGATGGGAGATAAATGCAAAGAAGAACAAAAACACCCAGCTGTGTTAAATCTGTCATTAGAAGAGATTATTCTTTGGAAAAAACATAATTTAGCTGTGTGTAAATAAATGAAGTGGAAAAAAAATAGAATAAGAGAAAATTGCACTAACCACTTGTTATGCAGCATGTTACCAAACTGCTTGTTTCACCATAATTTTTTTAAGGTCAACAGTGGGTGCTGCTCATGTCTCCCCTTTCCTCATTTTGTACTCTTACAGTTTTGTTATTTTCCAAATCAAAATGCATAACACGGGCATGGAATGGTTTCTTAAGAATATAAACTCTTGGGATGAGCTGAAAAAGCTCTGCTAGAAGAGGAAGAGATTTTTAGAGAGGCGATTTGAAGCTTGGACACATCATATTCTTTTTTTGCATGAGAGTTACTGTCAATCCGACAATGTAACAAGTTGGACATTCTTTACACACCTCTTTGTTTCCATGGATAATGAAGAAAGAAATTCAAATAAATAATTTCACATACATCTTCTTGCCATGGGGATAAAGGTAAAATTTCATCATCTGAAAATAAACTGAATACATGTCAATTCACATTTCAAAAAAAATTCCACACAACTGAGAGTTCTGCTTTAGTCTGAAAATTATTCTTATGTGTAAAACAAACTGAAACAGTCTCGTTTATGTAGGAATCCAATCAAGTTTAGCTGACTCCACTTACACTAATTGTTAACATTAAAACATAATTAAAAAGTGACGATCAAGCAGAGACATAAACAAACCTTGCCTTGCTTATTCAAAAAACAACAAAAATAATAATTTAATCCCTTAAGTATAACAGTGCCTATATGACTGCTTCAGATCATTACTAATGAGCTCAGTAAAAACACACTTGAGCTGCTTATATTTCATGCAATATATATGAAGAACACTACCTAATAGCAAGATAAAGCTGAAAATAAAAATGTAAAAAAGAAGAACTTGTCAGAATTTACCAAAAGGTAAAATATTCTACTTTGTATGAGAATGTGTAAATCATTCTTAATGACATCAAGGGCAAGACCTTCTATATTTCCTTGCAGAATGAAAAGGTCTACCAGAAATACAAAACAGAGATTGTTTTATTCCTGCTGGATACGATTTTGACCATGAATAAATGTTAATCAGCATTAGAGAGCCACTCTTATGCTAAATTGTAACATGGGCTTTAGAGAGACATTGACTTTGTGGTAAACTGTTCCTACTTGGTTTACTGAATGATGAGAAATATCACGGCCTGGGGGTAAAAACAGAGTGGCTGATGAATGGGCATAATGCCAGAGCTCTCATCACCTCTGAAAACTGCAGTTGTTTACCCATTTTTTGGTTGGACCTGTATCTATCCACCACAGTTACACAAGTGAGGCCGGTTCTGTCATTATGCAGATTTGCAGGTAATTGTCTTCGTTTCTCTGGTGCTTGAGAGCTGTTTAGGAATGCAATATGTCTTTGCTTAGACTGCACTATTTAAGTCAATCTCAATATTTATCTACAGCAGTATGAAGTTCTGTTATTAAGAGTTTATGAGTTTGATTTTAAGATATAAAAGAATAAAGTGATATATTTGTACTTAATGTCATAAAAAGAACAGAATTTAGAATGACTGCTTGATTCCTCGACTTACTTTACTATCAGTTCAGTTTTTATTGATTTCATGGCTTTGCAAGATGAAACTGATGGGAAATTTATATTGATACAATCCAAGTCCAGTTGTTGTTTCTTGGGATAAAACTTTTTCCTGGAAATTTGTCTGAAAATGAGAGGTCAAGACAATGTGGGACAATATTTAGCAGAACTTCTACACAAGGCAATCCAGACTGATTTACAGGACACCAGAGTATTGGAGAAAAGAAACAAATATTTAGTTTAATTCCTTGATGAAGCTACTACAAGTAAAAATGTTTTTAGGCCTGAGTAAAAAGAAAACAGTTTCTACATATTTCAGGTTTCCTTACTTTGCTTATTTCTGGTCTCAGGAACAATAAATAATTAGGTCTCTAAAAATCAAAAGGGTCTACAAAATGGAAGCCCTTTTGTACACCTGACTTATACACAAATACTGTTGTACATTAGTCCTACAGTTCAAATGTCCCTTTAAATAATAATAAAAATGTTTGTTTCTACGCCATAAACAATTTAAGTTGCTGAGCTCCCTGTAAGCTTTTTTTCAGCATAGAACCACGTTTCCCCTGATTTCTTCATTATATTTGATTATCACGCAGATAATTAGGCTTTAGTGAGATTATCCTTCAACTGAAGCATCGTCTTCAAAGCGAACCGCAACAAAAGAGATAATGCTTCATATACGGCAGTAGTCTAAGCTCACTGATTTAAATCTACCTGCAGTGAAAATGATTTTTTTTATGTGTGAAAAATCAAAGAAATGAGTATTAGGCCCCAGTTTGCCTGGAGTTTGATTGGAAACTTTGATTGATTGCTATTCTTGTCAAGATTTTTTTTGTGAGTGTGGATTTATCAAGGTTTTCTTTTTTCTACAACATTGATCTCATCTGATGTTACTAATCTGTGTTAGCATTATTCTAAATTTACTCTAATAGAGATTTTAATACAGTGGAATTACATGGGAAGGCAATGGCTTCAAATGGCTAAGCTAGGAAAATGATACAGTTTTAAAATTTTGTGTTTTACTCTTCCGAGTCTTTTGTAGCACCATGTTGTATTGAAGTTACAGATATAAGCATATGGAGTAAACTTCTACCAATTTTGCCATGTACAGTGAAATTTATGCTCGTTCTTTAATGCTGAATTGCCCAAGCTCTGTCAGTTAAGATAGAGAGCATCTGTGGCTAGCAGTTTTAGTGTCCTGTCACAGATTATCTCTGAAGTTTAGTACTGGACCTTGACTTTTCCATTAAAACGCATTGATATTCCTTTGATTTAAACTATGTGTTTAGGGTTGTTGTCCTACTGGAAAGTGAATCTCATGTATCCAGTGCATACTGTCTATGTCCTCTACCGAGGCCGTGCACTTATAACACTGGTCAACAGTTTTCAGGACATGTTTTTCTGCGGAAAAAAAAAAAAAAAACATTTTTAACTCCCACTTCATTTCAACTTGCAACCATGTAATGTGACAAAATCTGCAAAGGTTGAGTGTTGATAAACAATCCAGCCTTTATTTGCATAGCATGTGTCATACATTCAAAATCAGATAAGAAGCAGTAAAAATTAAAGAGCTTCAGGCAAGTCTTTGTACAATGATTTTTTTTTCTTCATTATTTTTCTATGAGAAGTGTTGGCGAGACCCGTGTTGTTATACGTTTCTACAGACCCAATTGGCACAGTCACCAGTAAAATTGTGACAGCTTAATGAATGATTTGTCAAAAGAATAAAGTATATCCCTGTCCGGGGATGTGCTTCTCCCCTCTTTAATATCTTGGTTATTTTCTGAACTTCCAAGGGTGTTGTTCCCTTTTGTGCCCCTGTTAATTTCTGGTTCTGCCAATGAAAATTCAATTATGATTCATCTCTGCTTTCACAGCATCACAAAGCACTCGTCAGATACTCTCAAGCTCCCATGCCAAGATTTAAGCCTTGTAAAAGGTCAAGTGTCTGGATCAGTGTCTGTGTCAGAATATCTATTGACCTGCTAGAAGAAAACTAACTGAATGATTGATTATTCCTTATATCATCTCAAGAATAAGCTTGAGAGTTTCATTTTAACTAGATGTTCATTTTACCCTCAGTCTGCTTCTTTTAGTTCTAATTTCCCCTTTTGATTTGAAGCTTTCTTTTGAAATGCTTGTCCATTTTTGACAGACTGGTGGTGTTTGGGATATGACTTTCCAAAAGGTCATTGTCTGCTGCCATACTAGCTATAGGGCGACTTAATGGTGGGAAACTGTCCTATAGTCAGTAAGTATAAGATTCTGGGTTCTTTCCTGTTATGAGGGCAGGCCTCTATCGTTGACCCTATTCTGATTTCTTCCGCATTTATGGTGAGAAAAAGGAATTAAATTTCTCATGAACAAAAGTATTTGAAACACGAGTTAAAATCTAATAATTTTAAGTGTAAAAAAAGGAAACTTAATACTTTCCTCAAGTGAAGAAGAAAAGTATGATTTCCAAGCCATGAATTTCACTTGTCCTTTTTTAAAAATGTATTTTTTTGGCATACAAGTAAAACTTTGAGCTTTGTTATCAAGATGAGACAAGTTGACTGAAGTACTGCTTGAGTCAAAGTCTCAAAATCAAGGAGCCATCTCTTTCCATTGTCATGAAAAGTACATATTGCATATTCCTTTGGACATAAGACAGGCCTCCTCACCTGCTGCTTTTAAGTCGTTGCTAAAGACTTATCTCTTTTCCTTGGCATTTGACACAATCTGAGATGTTTTTCTTTTTCCTTTGTTTTTTCTGTCTGAGAATTTATTTGTAATTTGTGTTTTTTCTCTTGTCTATACTGTATTGTGTTGTATTTTGTGATTTTGTTACAGCACCTCGGTCCTCATGGTGTATAAAATGCTTTAAAAATAAAGTTGGTATGGTATAGTTCACTAACTGAACTATGCAATATATACCTATTTTGAAAAAATTAAGATTAGCCTGGTTCTTATCACAGAGTCTTTGATGTATGTTCCATTCAGTTTTTCAGTGTATAATGACACTGGCAATGTCAGCATTTCAGGATTGCACAAATTCCAAAGATAAACAGCATGTCATTGTCAATCATGCTGAAACATCAACACAAATGTCAACAGTTTTTACCATGAGATCTGCCACATCTCAGTGACACCTCAGTATAATAAACTGCTTTAATGCTGATTAATTTGTAACTAACAGCTGCTGCTGGTTTTAGTTTCAACTAATTGTGTTGTGGTGCTAACTGTTTTTCTCAAAGATATTGAATTTTCACTCTTCCTTACTTTTTTTTTTAGCCTTACTTCGCATTTAAAGGAAAATATGTGATTCTTCCTGCCTCCAGCTCCTCTGGACCCTGAGGTCCAATTCTTCAATTTAACTCATTCATGAGTTCACATTTTTGAGAACTTTGATCCTAATTATGTATTTATATATATAAAAAAAGTGAATACAGCTCACCTTGAAGTTATTTACTGGTACTTTATGGGAAGGTGAACAAAAGTTTGTTAGTTTTTATTTATTGTTTAAAGAAAACTTTTTATGTAATCTATGGAAAAGAGCTGTAAGAACATTCTCCCCCAAGGCGAAAGCTGAATGACTGCTGAGTGTCTGTGTGTGCATGCAAAGGCACAAGAGACCGAGTTCAGTTGTTTTCCCACATGTGGATCAGTTTTGACATCTTTGTGAGGACATACATTGTTAAAGTAGGCCTGTAGGTCCCCTCTCTCTTTAAACTTGGCTATGCCAGCGTAGCCAAGTTATAAATAAGGCCTTCCATAAGGCCTTATTCCATAAGGCTTATTTTTCCATAAGAAAAATAACTGAAGGCTTATTCCCCAACACTCAAAATTACCAGATTATATAATGATGTTTTAAATACGTAGATGATTGATATATGTTTCAGCTAATAATATAATCAATTTTACTTATAATGCCCTTTATATATCAAATTGAAGTCTCAAAGGGGACATTCACACGCTGATAATGGCAGGCTACTGGACTGCAGCTACAGTTGCCCTGGGGCAGGCTTACAGAAGCAACAAGCCAGGCTGCAATTTTGCATCATTGGCCCTTCTGACCAACACCAGCAGGCAAGGTGGGTGAAGTGTCTTGCCCAGGGACTAAAACAACTAATGTAGAGGTTTGAAGTTGTGCTAACTTGGTTTCAAGGCACTGATAGCCAATGACGTCAAACTACTAAATTTAGAGCAGCGCACTGCAGCCATTTTAGTTTCTGACAAGCAAGAGTGACGAGCTGTTTTATTAGGGGAAACATCTGCGCATCTAAACAGCTGAATTTGTTTGTATTCGGCTATGTACAATTTAATGCCCACCAATAGTTTTTCCAACTGCAAATAAACTCAAGGTGAAGAACTGTTTCATATGACACCGAGTGGATAAAGTGACAGTACAAGCTAGTAATTACAGTTCCGCTCAGAGCTCCTGTCATGGCACGACAGGAGATCTAATATATTTACAGGCTTTTTTGAATTGATGTTTAATTAGAAAAATGAACTGCAACACATTGAAGAATCAATATTCTTACTAACACAGATTGGCAAGATAGCTCTTCCTAAGTTAGTGCTAGCAAATGCTAGCTACCACACTGTCCATAGCCAGAAAATAAAATAAAAACTGCCTTTCAATCAACGTTGAATTATTTCCACTTACTTTTAGTCCTCTGCATTTCAACCATCATTTAAGTTTCTCCACACTGTGCTTCTGTATCAAAGAAAATTAAAATATAGCTCCCAAGATATTATCGTCCAGTGTTCAATGTTACACAATCTTCAGATGTAGCCATTTTGTTTGTGATTTGTTTATTCGAACATCCAGGCAACAGTGATGTTATTTGCGATCAGTGACATATCAATAGTATTTACTGTTAATACGCAAAATGTCTCCCAAAATTAGTTATTCGTTGATGAGCAGTTAATAAAAAGCTCCGCACAATAATGTTCACCCACTTGGTTTTAATTTTAGGTGTGATGTTTCTGGGTGATGTGAGAAGCTACTCTGTCTCCAAACGTGCTGTGTGCAACGACATCCAAAGAGTTAAATATAAGTCGCATTTGGCAAGATTGTATTCTCCCAATATTCCCACTGGCTTGTCCAAATGTTCTAAAGGAAACATTACTTTTTGTTTAGCTTCTTGTGCAATGGGTGTTCATAAGCATACTTTACGGGATAGTGCTTTACTTCCTGTAGTCATCAAAAAAATTCTTTCTAAAGCTCTCTGCAAGCGGTCCATGACTCTTAGAGAACTTTTCAGCTTCTCTTTTTACTTTCATGCACAAAGTAGCAAAATCCTAAATAAACAAACTTAAAAAAACTGAAACTAAGGAGAACTTGTGATAGGATTTTTTCTAAGATTAGTGTAGTTTGCTATTTAAATCAAGAAGGCAAGCATAATATTTGAGTAAAAACATGTTTTGAATCCAAATAATTCTCGCAGAACACAAGACAATATTCTCGATACATACCGCTAAGATGGTGATTGTACCGCATATCATGGGCTAAGAGATCTTAGAAATGCAAGTTTGATGTTTTGAACTTGTTGAGAGAAAAAAAAACACCCTCTCCAACCTATGAAATCTTTAACAGTTTGTTTGTTTGGGGTTTTTTTATGAGCTGCACGTTTATGGAACATTTATGCTTTTTGAAAGAGTAAATACCCACTCATTTGTGTAGATGAAAGGGGATTGTAGAGAAATCTCCAATGGCTCCCTGCACAGCAATAAAGCACTGGCCTGAATGTGCAGGAAGCCATGCCACCATGAATCTGGTCCAAGCAGCTCTATTCAAATGTCTCATACCAGTCTCCCTGTAGAAATGGCTTAAATGAGCCTGTTAGTCTTTGAATGCGTCTGAGAGGAAAACGGGACATGTCAACCAGGGAGAGATCAACAGCAAAACAAGAGGAGCATTCGTTTCCGCCTCAGGGAATTGAACTGGCTAGTATCCTCAGCTCTCCCATATACTGATTTGACAGTCAATCACGATCCTCCAAAACAATGTTACGTATCATGGGTGAAAGGAAACTTCACAAAGTTTTATGTCAAATTTATCTCTTAGAGTATAACTTTCGGATGACTTTCTCATCCTTCTTGTTGCCAAAATTGTTTCTGTTTTTATTGTCTTGGAGAAGCAGCACAGGCGTATTTTTGCAGCACTACAATTAATTATTATTAGAAGCAAAATCGCAGCAAAAAAGTGTCATTGAAAACAAAGTCAAAATCTTAACAGTTCACTTGCTCCATCTGTGTTTTCAGAAAATATACCACATTGTGCGCAAACGAACACCACAAACTGAAAATAATAGCTATTTCAAATTCAAGTAGAAAGAATGTAATTGTGGTCCAAATCCAGTTCTTTGGCAACGTCTCAAAATATATTCTGGTGATTCTTCGCCTGCCAGCATGACTGCACACTAACTACCAGCTTAACAGCAGCTCTAAGCTGACATGAATGAAGGTCTGTTTTTACCTTTGATGTCACCTGGTGAACAACCAAATCTCATGAAAGAAATTTTCCCTTGTGAAGAATTGATTTTTACCAAAGCAATAAAAAAAAACCCCAAAAAAACCTTTATTAAAATGAATCCTTACTCTTTGCATTGCTTATGGAACAAATTTTTATTTACGATTTGAGACGAAAGCTGAATGCAGTCCAACTCTGAGCAGTGGAGGTGTGAGTGAATTTGTGTGAAGTAAAGAGACGCCTTTCTCTTCCCAGGGGATCAACAACATTCACAGTTACCGTGGTGACCAATGAGAAACTGCTCTCCTCTTGCCACATAAACCTTATTTACTATTGCAGCTGTTCAATTTTGCAACACCCACCCCGCCTTTTCTCTTATTTGGTTCTCTTGCCTGAAGAACTGTACATTGCTGCCTGTCTCTACCCGTAAGATAGATGCATCTGAAACCGTGCAGCAGCAAGGCTCTACATTCTTAGAAATCTGCCCTTGGGATACAGAAGATTCAAACAAGGCCTTTAAAAGTGATAATTACAATTCTATAGGTCAGCCTGCTTTATTAAAGCATTGATTTGAAACTTGTCATTAAAAGATTTTTATTTCTGCAGGCTGTTGGGTTTTTCTTTCTTTTTCTGCAAAAGCTTTGCAAAACAATCTGGAAAAATTCAATTACCTGAGGCTTGACTTTGACAAAATGAAAATTCTGCATGAACACAAATTCAGAGAAGCTACAACATTCAAAACATTTACCTTGTGCATCCAAATCTCATTATAGGACTGGACATTTGCTAGTGTAGGGAAGACACACACATCCAAAAGCATGATCACATTTAGCAAATTCGACCTTTTAGATAATTCAGTAGGAGTACTTTAGAGATAAAAATAAAGAACATGATATCAAATTGTGCCAAAATGCAGCCCAGATGTAAATTCAAACTGGAAGAATCGCTTTACCTCACCTGCACCGCCAATCATCTCCTCCAATCACAAGGCACCCCTCCACTCATAAGGTCCTACATCCTATCTACACCTGTTACTTGGCTGAGCTTCAACCCACCTCCACTTCTCCAACTTCAGCTCTTGACTTGTTCAGTGTCCTTCAGTCCTTAGGCATCCTCTCCACCATCAGTGTCCCGGCCAGGGAGGGGGAACGTCTCTAATCCTCATCTTGAATCTTTCCAGGTTGAAATGGCCAATTTGGAAATTTTCACCTGGACATGTATCAACATAGCACTCTCCAAAACTGCGGTGTAGTTTGCCAGAGGTTTTGAATTGCAACTGTAATCTTTCAAAGGGATATTTACATCACAAAGTGTATTTTTAGTTGGAAATGATTATTTTTTATTTTCCGCTAGAGGGCAAGTAGTAAGTAAAGTTTATTTAAAAAGCGCTTTTCTCAAACATAAAATCACAAGGCACTGTACAACAAAAATCAATGTTAACTTATACAAAGACTAAAAACAAGTATCGGAAGCACAATAAAATAATGACATAAAAGCTTGGGAAAGTTTTCAACTGGTTTTTAAAATGCTTTATGTAAGGTTTATTTACTCCCACACAGTAACATCAATGTTGATCTTTAGACCTCTGGTGTATTCTGTGGAGTGTTACCTTTGCCTTGATACCAGAACTATTCAAATAAACCTTGTAGTTGGTGAAATATGTTTAATTCATGTGGGACATGTAATTATTTTAGCAGATCTCTTAAAAGAGGCTTGGAGTTCAAGTGTAAGGAAGCTTCTTATGAGTTCATTTACAATATCCGAGTACATTAGACACAAATATGAATCTCTTTGTGCACACCTCATCTGCAGCCTTCAATGACATCATTCAAAAATTAAATTAATTTAGTTGAGATATCAGGAAGAGAATTTTGGTCCCCACCAACTCTATTCCATCCTATTCCATATGGGTACATTTTGAAAAACCTGAAGATGACGCATTCTTTTTGTGTAATCATAATACCCTACTTTAAAGGCCAGAAAAATATCCAGACATACTATTCAGAAATGAGAAAAGTTACATTTCTCAGAGATTAATGTGCTTTGGTGCAAAATGTGTATATCAACCCAAGAAGAAAAGCAAAAGACCTTGAGAAAATGTTGAATTAAGATTGAGAGACAGTTCCTGTATCAGCAGTGAAATTGGTATTGTGCTCACGTGGCCTAGGTGGCTACTCAGTGAGACAGAAGCTATTACTCCAAAAGGAGAATTTAAAAAGCTATATTACATTTAGAAATGCACAGAGAGACAAAAACTTTTTTTTGGAGGCATATCTGATCAAATAAAAAAATGTAAGTGATGACCATTCATACAATTTTCAGAAGCAAATGGGAAAGCTCGCAAACTCAAGAACACCGTCCCAACTGTGAATTATGAGGGTGGCAACACAAGGTTGTCAGCTTAGTTTGCTGCAGGAAGAACTGGTGCACTTCACTAAATAGACTGTAACTTGAGGAAAGAATATCATGCAGAAACATTGAAACAAGATCTATAGAAACCACCATTTAAGTTAAAGCTAGTAAGAGGAACAACTGCTTATTTGAGAGTACTGACTCTCTAGGATGAGCACATTAAAGTAATCCACTCACAAGAATCTGTTCACAGGATCATATGGTGTGTTTGTGCAGAAAAATGCGTCTTCTAGCACAGGTATTGGACGACTGAATGTGATCCGTTTGTGCTGTGACAGCGCCACTCCAGCACAGTGTGTCGCTCTCTTTGTTTCTCCAACTAACCGCTAATGTTGTGTCAAGCCACATATAAAAACAACTCATGGACCCACTCTCTTGTACATCAAATGAAGCACTACATTGCCTTGCAATAGGCCTACTAGTCTTAGTGACTGGACAGTGCAAATTTATTAATTTGTGTAGAAAGCGACTCACGTACTGTGCTGTGGCGCTGTGTCACAGCATAAATTGATCACGTCCTGATTCACGTCAAACTGTCGTTCACACAGCAGGAAATGGTTTGTTCCTGCTTTAGAACAAGAATCACAGTGATAATAACGATGCTGCCTAAATCAGCGTGAATGACTCGAGTCCTGATGCACAGCACAATGTGCCGTTCATGCAGCGCAGACGTTTTGCGGCCTGATTTGCAGTACAGCTACTCTGCTGGAGTGGCGCTGTGTCTCTCACTGGGTGAATCGTTATCATGTATTTATTAACTGCAGAAGTTCCACCCAAAATGATTTCCTTCATTTCGTTCACTCAAATCATTTGTTCATTTGAACAGACTGTTCATGAACACAACACAACATAAATTAAAGTTTGGGTAGAAACGAGTCTTCCGAATACAGTTTTACTGAACATCAAGGAAATGTTTGTATCTAATCTTCCACTCTTGAAGAACATTAAAATAAGTATCCAAGAAACTCTTATTTTTTTTTATTGGTTGTGGTGCTCTCCTCTTAGTATGACTGTTCATTAATGTTATGCTCTCCCCTTTTTGTTGAGTTGATAAAATATTTTTTTGACTAATAATACAAATGTTGCACATCAGCTTATCATAATAATAATAATATTCTTGATCTTTTACAACAGTAACATAAACCTTTTGAGATAGACTTGACGTCCACCCTGTCACTCCCTGTCCTCAAGTCCTAAAAACAGGTGGGACACTGAAGCCCCAGAGAATAAACTGCATGTCAGTTCTTAAACCAGCTTTTATGAATAGGAATCAGTTGTTTTTTTTAAGTCTTGTAATTCATCATGCATTCAAGGATCCCAGTCTCCTACATATCATTCTTTTATGTTAATTACTATTTTTAAGTCATCAGTCCAACAGCCTTTTTGTAACTGACAACTCATGGTGTTTACAGTATTTAAGGCAAAATCAAGCAGAAAGAAAAAAAAACTTACTTGCCTTTATTTTTCATATACACACTCTCAACAGAGAGTAGCTTATGAGGATAAACTAATAAAGGCAGGATAGTGGCCACTGCAGGGGCTGCTGCTCTGCGCCTAGTTGCCCCCTCAGCCCCTGGCGTGCTTCTCACCTTTTTGTTTCGTTCGCGAGCATATCATGGAGGGATTATAACACACTCTTAAGCCAACCCCATGTGCTGTCGGTATCATTCCTCCAGTATTAATACAATGACCTAGGAAGACAGACGAAATGGGTAAGTTGTGTTAATGGGTCGCATATTCATAGCACAAATCATGAAAAACTGTTAGTATCAGGGGACGTGTAACTTTATCCATTTTTTCCTTTTCATTTGTGTTTAGACTTATATCTCACAATAAATATATTTATTTGCACTAACAAAATAAAGGAGAGATAGACAGAGATAGAGATAGATAGATCTAATTCTTCATGGGAGAGTAACTGGCTTTAGCCTTTCGACTCAAGTACAGTTTCCCTTACAGGTTGAGACATCATTCCACAGACAGCAAAAAAAAAAAAAGAAGCTTTAGTCTAAGAATCTCAAGGTTTCGGCCCGAATAGAAGAAAACAGGTTTTTTTTCTGCAACAAGAAAAATCATTGCTCATATGCAAATCAACATTATTAAGAGTCTATAAAGTTTAAAGCAGCAATGATAAAAAGTGGATATCAATCAACACCAATTATTTTTGTTTTTGCAGCATATGCAGACAGATTGTGCCCTCAGCACTGCTTGCTGTCTACTAATGACCTCGCTCACAACTAAGATGAGCAACAAAGATGAGTTCAAAGAGCTGTAAAAGAAATAATAATAATAAAAAAAAGTGCTACTTACCATATCTTTCCTTATCAAAAGCCAGTGTGGACAATGGTACTTTTGACTGTCATTTTCCTTGGTAATGAATTCTAAAGATAAATAGCTCCAAAAGGTGGATGTCCTTTGGCATTTGATATTGTTTCTCATAAAAGGGCCAGAAAATATTAATTTAAAAGGCAACCTCCGATAACAATTATTGGCAACAAGTGAAAATGGAATAAATGAAATAAAAACATGAAAGCGATTTTTTTGTTTGTCTTTTTCTTTTTAAAGCAAGGCACATCACAGAGTAAAGAGGTGAAAACGCACTATGTTTAAGAAATAGAAGAAAAGGCTAAACTTTATTTGACTTGAAAATTTGTACTTCCAGTCCATCCTACACATAATATGATAATTATCAGTTAAACACACCATATGTCCTAGTCTAACTCACCAATAACACAGGATTTTATGATTGGGAATAAAATCTTTCTGTATTTTGCTGACCAGCTTCATTTTAAAATCACATTCTGTAACCTTGAAACAACATTTACTCAATACAGTTAGGCCTCCTGCCTTTTAACTTGTGATTCTTGTTTACTGCAGGTTTGTCTGCTGAGAGTTAAATTATATTTATAGAATTCCATAGATGGAGAATCAATATTTATGGAAGTGAGGTTTCCATTGTTACAATAGTGATTCAATTTCAAGTTTTTCCTCCTTCCTGACAGAAATTCTACCAGGAAATTGATGCACTGTAACAATATAAAAGCATTACACACAGTCCAGAGAACCAACAAACAAACAAACAAACAAACAAAAAGTATATGTGGACTATGAAACAACCATACCTGTAACTTGGCTTATCCAGAGCAATTACATATTCATGAATTAGTCTTTACAATCCTAAAAATCTTCCTGATCACTGGTTTATCAAAACAAGAGGAAAGATGAGCTATAATTTTCACTAAAAAGAGCCTAACTTACAAATTACAGCCTAATTACAGTTGTAATTTGCACTGCCTATTTTTTTATGTTCCATAAAGTATCAGAAAGTCTAATGATTACCTGCACAATAATAATAGCCTTTGGACTGCTGTTAGATCAGACAAAAAAACCTCTTAAGCATAACAACTAATACTCTTCTTGTGGTTTCGAAAAGGTACATACATGGTAAAATGTTTTGCTTTGACAGGTCTAGCAGCCATTTGGGGAGAAGAAAAGATAGGTTAAGTATTTTTTAATACCATTAAATTTTAGAATCAAGCTTTTAAAATCCAAAATCTCAACTGTGGTCTTATCTGTTCAATTCTTTTTAATTGTTGTGGATTGTTCAGATGTAGGAAGACATATAAACTGTATGGAAAACCTTCTATTGTGGACAGAGTAAATAATCATCAGTATGCAACATTCCAGAATAATAGCATAGTCTCGTCAGTCAAAAGTATATAAGAAGAAATATATGTGGGAAACAAGTGAGAGTAAAAATACAATGAACAGGGAAAGAAGTATAACAATTAAGGAAGACATGAATAAAACAATAAGAAATGGCTAGTTCACTTATTTACCCTTTTTGTTGGATGAGGCAGAAAATTAATGATAAACACATATATGCACGGAAAATAAATAAGCTAACTTATTTTGGGAAAAGTCTAATTATATCCAACATTTTCTGGAAATGCAAAGGCATCCAAATTCATTGTAAACACTGACTCCTGGGGCATTGCCATCATTTTTTTCTTTTAAAATCAATAGAATATTCATGAATATAGTTACAAATTGCTTTCTTAAAACCCTTCATCATGCCTTCCCTACTGGGCATTATAGTAACACACACATGGATGCACACCACATAGCAACAAACTAAATAATTTCTGGTTTTGTGGAGGTGCTCAGATATATCGATGGAAGTGCATTAGATTAGTAGCATCTAGCTTTTTTTCCATCTACAGTACATGAATCACTTTGAAGCATTAAGACTGTTACAATCTTGTTTGTACATTTTAATGGCCTAGATTAATGTGTCATATTTTCTTATTAACAGCAATTTTATTTTTATTGTGTTCTGGTATACATGACATTAAATACTGTAATTCTTTTTAGAATGAATTTTACTGGAATATAGTCTAGGGGAAAAACCTTGTCTCATTTAGAAGGAAAGCATCCATCACACTTCGGATGGGCCAGCTTACATATGGAAATATGCGCGAATGCATTAGCCATCCAAAAACATGACAGTCTTGGATTGAAACCAGGAGGGTTTTTTTCAGTAATGTAAGATTTTTCTGCTGGCT
Source organism: Brachyrhaphis roseni (assembly GCA_903066815.1). Lineage (NCBI taxonomy): Eukaryota > Metazoa > Chordata > Actinopteri > Cyprinodontiformes > Poeciliidae > Brachyrhaphis > Brachyrhaphis roseni. Next base: position 19,328 of record CAEFZY010074777.1, read on the forward strand.
CTCCACCACTGCCACATTCCTCAAGCCCTACTGAGACTTTTTTTTTTTTTTTTTAAACTTTCTGACAGCTTTAATTGATAAAGTCAAAAATCCATCAAAAATCATTTGAGAAAGCTATGATTTAATTTTAGCTTACATAAGAAAATAAAACAAAAATATTAATTGAACATATCTCTCTAAATATCTATTAGAAAACATATTATTTGTCACGTTAGGTTTATTTTGGAGTGTGGCCACAACTTTATCCTGTATTTTGGTAATTCACTATTTTGTTAATTATTTAACACAAAATTCTATCTTAAGTCATATTTATTTAATTTATTTATTGTATTTTATATGTATTTATTTTAAGAACTCATGTGGTATCACTGGATGTGTGCACCAGTTTCAAAGGTGGATCAGGCACCACTGAAATGATATGCAAACCACTCCTTACCAATGGAACATTCTTTTCACAGAGGGACAAGCAGCATATACCTTCCTGATCTATTTCTGTGTTCTTCAACCTCACATTCTGTAACAAGCGTGTGCTTGGACTGTGTACACACCATTTGCATAGCAGCTCATGCAGTGACACAATATAGAGTTTGAATTTCACACAGAGCATAAACCAGTGGTGAGATTGGTGTATGCCCACCTTAAACATGTGACTGATGCAAAAATAATAAGAATATTTCTAAGCCAAGATTAAAATGTATGCTTAAATTAATAAGTAACGTCAGTGAATCTGCTGAACATGATTAATTCTAGGCTTTGTAATATTCATCACTCCCAGCTGGGTCATGCACCGTTGCACCGATAAGGAGCAGACTGACTGTCTCGGCTCTCAGCTGAAAACATCAATTTCTTTTCCAAACCATCTAATTTTTCTTTAACCCATTCCAAGCAGATTGTTTAAGAAGGTTTATCTCCTAACTTTCCTTTCCATATTGGATTTGATCATTCCCTACGTTTACTTTTAATTCACCAAGGTGCATTTAAAGGAATGCTGTATTTAAATTCCTACTTCCCAAACCTAAGCTATGTCAAGTGGCGAGAGCTTAACATTGAGCTATATTTACTATTCCATTTATTTAAATACAAATGTTCAACAAATTAATTATGTCACAAATTGCATAGATTTGTGTTTGAAGAGTTTCAGTTAGAATTTAGAGCATATCCCATGGATAACATTATGCTCTCAGAAAATTAATTTGTGTTTATACTTGTACTTTCAGATCTCAACACTGCTTGTGTGTAACAGATCATTTCTAAAGCTCTAACTACATATTCAAAAAAACAGTAATCTAGTGTGTTTAGGTCCAACCCAAATTAGAAGCGATTTAAAGGGATGGTTTATGTATTTTCTAGACACATATAGTTCTATTTTATAGCGCAATTGAGTAACCATGTTATCTTCAATTGTTATAAAAATGCTGTTTATATCAGAAATGATTTAAAAGTTTTAAGAAACTCAGACTCCTTCTGACACTCTGCCTTAAGCACTACAGCAATGCTTCTCATGCTATTAACAACTGTCTTTAGTAGCATTGAACTGAGAAGTAGCTCTTATGATAAGTTCTGCAGATCCACCAGGTATTTACTAATTGCTACTGCCACTAGTCTGGTGGAGTGAAATGAGGAAAGAGTGATCTGTGGAAGCTCTGTTGGATGCTGCAGCTCCAAGGAAAGCTTTGTGGAAAAATTCTTCAAACATGCATGAAAGACTCAAAGCAACACTCCAGAGATATTTTTGATGACAGAATAAAATTATAACATGAAAAAGCTCAAAAAAAGTCAATTTCACATAACACCTCTCCCTTCCCTATCTGTCTCTCCCTTAATAGATTTTGGAGGGAATTAAGTACCAGGGCAAACTCCACTTTAATTAATGGAAAACTCCTTGTTGTGACATGAAGCAAATGATTGGAGAAGTATGTTGAAATGGTTTTTATAAGTCGCTAAGTAATGTTTCAAAATAATAAAGGACAGTGGCATGAGGCATTCCTTTAACTGATTCAGTCATAAACAGCATTTACTGAAGGTAAAAATTCATCGGTTTATAAATCCATAATCAGTGAAAAGGATTCTTTGGCTTAAGGTTGCGGGGTGTTAGACATGCACTCATTCACTACAGTCTACTCCTTTGAATTTATTGCACACCTTCCACTGACACCTGCCTCGTGCATCTACACCTGACCTGAGTTGCACAGTAAAGCAAGAGCTTGTTTATACAGTCATTTTTTACTTTTCTCTATTAATATCTGCATTTAAAGCATCTCTTGTTTCTGCAATCATAAGGTTTCAGACAACATTAGTAAATAGTATTACAGATAGTATTATAGATATATTATAGATAGTATTATAAATAGATAGTATTTTGCACACTAACTATAAGCCTAAAATGTACTTAAAATAAATGACTATGTCTTTTTTGCTGAAATATAAAGTACAACTTACTGGGAGAGAGGATGGATTCAAAGTCAGAAGTGCAGCAAGACACTTTTTTCACTTTTTCCTCACCTGCATTACTGTTGCTACCATCTTTCAGCAGAAAGTTTTTTTTTAATTATTTTTTTTTACAGTTTTCATACCAAACAAATAACTCACCACTTCTGAAAATGGGGAGTTAAATGTGTGCAAACTGCAGAGCAAAGCTGTTTGTTTGGTGAACCTATTTTAGGTGCAGATCCACGCTTGTGTCTAGGTTCAGAATTAGACGGACATGGAAACTCTGGTTTGCCCATACTTAGCCCTTGCAAATTCCCTTGTCAATATGCCCGTATGAGTATTAGTAATAAACCTCCCTGATGTTTTTTTTTTTAAATATGGCTGGTGTGACTTGTCATAGCTTTAATGAAAAGTTTTCAAGCTTATATCAGTGGTCAGCATGTTCTGTCAAGCACTTGTGGTGACAAATAAAACAAAACACATTTATTTGTAATATTGCTGTGTTATCTATTTGCATGAACACATTGACAAAGTATATCCTTCACATTGTGCTTCATTAGCACATTAGCAGTAACTATAGCAAGGAATATGACTTTAAAAATGTCAGTGGTTTCATACAATTTGTGAGTCAAATTGATAGAAATGTCAGCAAATAAGTATGAATAGTTCTATGCCTTTATTTTTCTGCCCAATTTGTCAGATGTCAATCAAAACAAATGTTTCTCAGTCAGTAAGAACCATTGAGTACAAGCAAAAAACAAACAAAACAGTTATTTCATAATCACACTGGTTAAAATATTATATATCTGAAACAAAAATCTTGCATTTCTCCTGGACAAATTTCTCACGTAAAGCTAAAACTTAAATGTTGCAGCCTTAACCTTTTTTTTTTCCCCACCAGGGGCTTTTTGCGGGCTCTAGTGTCCCTTATTCAACAGTAGGCTGACAGGAGGGGGGTAAGAGGAAGACATGCGGCAAATGTCGCCAGGTCTGGGAGTCGAACCCACAACGGCCGCGTCGAGGACTCAAGGCCTCCAAATGTGGGTCGCGCTAACCCCTACGCCACCACAGCACGCCCCACAGCCCTAACCTTTATGAGGTTATTGTTTTTAGAAATGTATTCCTCTCATAATTTGCAGTAATGAATGCATCTGTTTTTCCAGTAACAAGTGGTGTAGGGTGCAGTGATTTAAATAAAACGGTGTCCACCTTTAATGTTTAAACAAGAGCAACCAAACCGAAGCTTATAGGTGAATGCTATTCACTTCCCCGTGGTTTTGTGATAAACATCGCAATAGCTGCTGTGTTGTGTGTCCAGATATTGTCTGCCATTGCCAATGGACTCAAAGACACAAGTCTGTCTCGCACGAACAGAACCTGTCTTCTCATCAGAGTGGCTTCAGTGCCTCACACATTCAAACACCCTCAGCTTGTACATAACTGTGACAGACAGAGGGAGATACAGTTCACATCAAACGGCGATGTTTTAAAACTACAGAGGATGTTGATGCATACAAATTTGTATTTTAATCCTACTACTTGATTGAGATTCAAATACCTGATATAATTTTGTAAGTGTATCAGGCCACATAGTTAATCAATAGATTCCACCTATGCATAATTTGACCCTAATATAGATATGGTTGTTTTATGAAGGCCTCAGAAGTTTTTTTAGGGAACATTAGTAAAGAAACAGCATTTTAAAGGCCATGGACAAGTCACAGGTATGTTTGAATAGTGGCGGGCCGTCAGGGCCTTCAAGGCCTTCTCTACAGGCCTAAACACTATATATGTATTTACAACATAAAGTATAATTTTTGTTAAAATAAATTTTACCAATCACTTCTAATAGTCTATTCTCATTTTTTTTATAGCAGCTCTCTTGGCTGCGTTGCTTCCCGTACATGTCTGTGGGAATAATCGGTGTTCTGTCCAATCAGATTTAAGTATCTATGTGTTGTCAGACGGAGTCTAATCTGTCCAGGGTCTTCAGAATCAGTACAGGAAGCCTGCATCTATAAATGATTTAACAGCGGAACGGTTCTTTTAACCAATCAACTTACAGATTCGCCTCCCAATGCCAGCTCGGAGGCATACAGTGACCTCGCTGTATGCCTCCAAGCGAACATCCATGTGGTCACTCAGCACGCATTTAAATACCTGGTCTGAACAAACCATTTAGAGCAGGACGCTTGAAATCCAATAACTCAATACTGATGTTGATGCCAGAGCTACACAGGACCTCTGTAATATCAGACCTTGTTATATTGAATCTTTATGATTCATACAGGTATTTAACAAATATCACAAAAACTAAAGATTTTGAGCTTGATTTAAAAGCTGAAGCCACAATGTCAAAAAGAAATCCCTGTTGCTCTGTATTGTTTAACATTAACTTACAATGAAGTAGGTCTGTTAACTTTCGCCATCTTTTTATCAATTCCTTTTGCTTGATGATATCACACCTTCACTTTATTGCAGTTACGCAGATTTAAATCAGCAGAGACACTGATGGAGTCCTTTCAGTGAGAGACCGAGAAAATAAGTGTGCACCGCCTTTTTCGTTCTCATTGAAGCCTGGACGGAAGCAATCAGTCAGGTTGGACATATGATAAGTGTTACCATTTACTCAGTATCTGGGTAAAAGGCCTGGGGGCACCTTCAATGATGCACAACAAAGGGCCCTCCTTAAAGGTCCGCTGAGCTCTTTAAGTCAGTTCAGTACCGGAGTCCCACCACTGCAATGAGAAATCCTTTTTATGTCCGTAAGCTTGGCCTGATTGAATTCCTTTGCGTATCAGCGAATGGATCAAGTAAGAAAGGGGAACAGATTTGTGCATGTGATAAACTGCAGCCGCTCCTGAGCCCTGGATTTACAGCAGGCCATGTTGATGAAATCCACTCCTGCAGTGTCTACTGTGTAACCGCTGTGGCATTTTAATATTGAAGCATAATCCACATTAAGACATTCTAACACTTAAGTCAAGCATGCACAAGTAATTATAGATAGATAGATAGATAGATAGATAGATAGATAGATAGATAGATAGATAGATAGATAGATAGATAGATAGATAGACGTAAAAAGTGATCTTTGATGCTTTCTTTTTTCTTTAAAAATATCCCGGCACATTAGTGTCTGATTGCCACTTTGTGGGCCAAAGTTCTTCCATTAGCCTGAATTGGCTTTTTAATAGTGCTGGGGATGTTTCAGGCTATGTTTTGGGCCATTTGCTGTGCAAGTGTGTCATAGGGACACCGCCTGCAGTCAGCTGTGGCTATCAAGATGAGGCTGCAGAAATGTAATGGCAGACACAAAGAAACCAATAAGAATGGAAAGTATAGAGGAGCTCCATGAGAAACAGAGAAGAAAGTCCATTCGAAAGAAGTTGAAGATGAGCATCAGTTTTCAATTTAGGAAAAAAAAAAAGGCAATTAAATTGACCTGCACCTGAGAGAATACTTTGGAATTTCTTTCAGGTGTGGTTTTATATACAGTAGGGTGTTTCTTTTTTTATTCAGTTACCAAGCTGTGCAGCATGTTTAAAAAAAAAAAGAAACTAAGGTATTGTCTGACAAGCCTGAATTTAATTTTGCATGAAATTAAATTCAGTTAAATGCTGTACCTTGTTGATTTCTTTTATTGGCTTCATACACAAAAAAAGCTTAAAATGATTTTATGGTACTGTGGAAAACAGCATTGATGTGGCCTGTCTTATTCATATTGATGTCTGATTTTTGTATGCTTAGGCTAGATTTAAGTAAGTGCAATTGGACAAAAGATAAGCTGGAATTTTTTCCATACGGTTCCATTACATTAATTCTTGAGCCAGTACAGGCACCAGCTACGTGTGTAAATTTTGTTGAAATGTTAGTGCAACAAATATAATCCTTTGTAGTCCAAGGAGCGCCTGCGGAAAATGTTTAGAACATCTCTAGCTATATTTAAGCAGGTGCTTGTGGAGTGTATTTAGTGTCATTAGTGGTTGCAATATTTTTCCATTGCTACGAGAAATGATAATGGGATGCTTAAGCTGTGACTACAAAGTGCAGTACTAATGTAAGAGAATGAGCTACTTTTTCAATACTACAAGGTAATGAGGTGTGACAATGTGATAACTAAATTGCAGCCTCAATGAAGACTCTTCTGTTGAAGTTACATTGAAACTTTGCTTTGTTCCCCAGGGATGTTGTCACTCAGGTATGATAACTTGGATAAATTAGAGCAATTTGTTTTATTTAAGTCATGTGGTATGATTTGATCATTGGTAAAAATAAATAAATAAATAAATAAACGCTATATTTAGCTGAAAAAGAATCTTGTTTAATCTTGTTTGATCTCAAAATTAAGACAGGAAAAGACCCTACCATTATAAGGGTAATGTGTCTCTAATTCTTGCTTTCTAAATATCTTAGTTATAAACATTAATAGCACATGCACAAACATTGTTTTTTACTTTGATGTTGTCAGGGTGGCCCCATGGGTACCTAATCAGCTCAGAGGAAAAGCACATGTGACCACATCAGGGTAAGTAATATTTAGCCGCAAGGGACAAAATTATCTTAATTATTAACTGATGGTTGTGTTAACTTTCAATTTAATATTTGCAAGGAAAAAAAACTGATTAACTGTTTTTTGTTTCACATTTCAGTGAGTTGTACAGGTGCATCTCACTGAAACTGAAGAGAAAGAAGACAGTGCACAGAATATGTCTTACTCATATGCAACACCAAACATGTTAAGATTTTTGGCAGCTGAGAACTCAAGAACAAACATTAACGAGCTTTTGGCTGAGAAACGAAGCATTGCCCTCTGACAAATTCTGTTGTTACTTTTGTGTCCTCTTATTTTTCCAGCAAGTACAAAAGTTTTTAAGACTTCCAACTTTAAGCCACTTTACATAAGATGTGTAAGCTGACAATTCATTTCTAAAATGTGTCTTTGCTGGTGTTGTATAATGTTCTAGTCTTAAATATCATGTCTCCATTAGCTGTTAATTGAAAATCCTCATAGCAAAAATGATTGAAAACATCCCTCTGTGTGTATCTCTATCTAATATGTTTTATTTTAGGAACTTACTTAGTGAAATAAATGGACATTTTAGTCATGTTGTTAATTATAGCTACAATAATACCACAGTTTAAATGCCTAAAATGACCAAAAAAAGGAAAGCTATTTTACTTTTATGATTGAACCTTTATCCTGTTTGGCCCATGACACGGTCTATTTTGGCCAGTAATGTGATCGAGCTTGCTCTTCTGCCATAGAGAATCAATAGAGTATTGTACAGAGGAAGATGAAATACATTAGATAAACAATGCTGACAAACTGAAGGCTGCTTTTAAAGCAACCTGGGGTTCCTCAGCACCTCAGCAGTTTTACCAGCTGATCACACGCATGCCAAGCTACACTGATACAGTAATTCATGCAAAACTATTACATGCATATAGACTTTTCAATAAACTGACATTTCTGTGAGATTTAACTTTACTATATGACAACACAATTGACACATCAATCGCCATTATACCTAAAAATCAAAAGGTGAAGACCTCTCTGGAGCTTCCCTTCTCCACTTTGATGCACTGGATTTGTACTCTACCACGAAGCTTTCAGCACTTCACAGTATCTTTTGGAGTGTTGTCATAGCTCACTCTGAGAGCCTGTTTGGCACTTATTTTCAGATAAGTCATTTTTCCTGCTGCATCATCTGCCAAGAGTCCTAAGTGTTCCCCAACCTTTCAAATCCCACCTAAACCTTGAGGAAAATGTTCACTCTTGTGCCACATTTTCCACATGGGCAAGTAGAATCACTGGATTACTCTGCAGGGTTCACCAGACAATACATCAAAAAGTGCTTGGAGTTGTGACATGCCAGTATAAAATAGACTTAAGTGGCTCTGTGTAAATGGTTTTAGCTTCCTTACATCATATCAGCAACAGTGAAAGCAGTTAAATGTGTAACAATGTACAAGGATACCACTGATAGAAGTGTCAGGGGTGGCTAAATCTTTCACTAAAATACCTAGAGGCATCTGGCAAATATATACAGTACATAGAATGAATGATGATTTTGTTCTAAAGCTGTTCAGTTGCTACAGATACAAGCGTAAAAAATGTAAACTTTTATTGAGCCCATTTATACCTCCAATGACCCCGCTGATATTATCAAACAGTAACTGTCCTGGATTTACAATGCTTGCTCTGCACTGAGTTTTGTCCTTCACTTGATTCTTCCCAGAAAAAATAATGTTATTTTATTCATTTTAAGACTTTTATTTGAGCAGTGAGTTGTTTTCCTGAAGCTCTAAAGCAATAAATCAGCAACATATTATTAACTTCAAGCTGAAAATACCCCGTAAGACAGAAAATAAATAAACTCCAAGTTGAATAATAATTTGCAGGCCTAGGTGGAAGGGTAGAGATAAAAATATGGAACTTGGTAATACCACGCAGAAATTCTTGGTCCTTATTTGAATCCGTAAGTAAAAACAAAAATGAAATCATTGGCATTGATATTGGTTAGAATTACTGAATGTACAGCAATGTAGATTTTATTTCCCAAACATCATTAATGCCCAGGCACACACAGAGAAAAAAAAAAGTGTAGGTCAAATACTCTGAACCGTCACCTAAAACCTCCTTTTAAGTAATCTAATAATGTTTATGATTCAGTGATCTTTGTCAAACCCTTTTGTTGCTCTGCTTTGTTGAAAATGTCATCTTGTTTGTACTGCTAAGACTCATTATGCTCAATCACTGCTGAGGTAATTGCAGAACATAACAGGACACCAAAACAGATAACCTGCAGATGTTCTTCATGGCATTTAGAGAGGTGTTACTTTTAGTCTACTGAATTCATGTCATTTTCGCTTTCTCAGATTCACTGTTCTTCAGAAAGCCTTCTTCCTTCTTTTGATCACCTAATATCCACGCTTATTTTTGCATGTTTAATAGGCTCAATTAAAGCAAATCCAGCACTTTCAACATTTTTTTTTCTTATATTTTTGTGGTTCTTAAAAAAGAGGATTATGTTTTGATAGATTGTTTTTGATTTTGATATTTTTAATTAAGTTTCTTTGTCCTCAAGCAGCTTTTTATGTTAAAACTGAAATGGGATTCAACAGAGAAACAAGTTATTAACCAAAAAACATGACACAATTTTCATTAGAAAAGCAGTAAAGTATTTTTTTTATTATTATTTGAGTGCCAGGTGATTGTGTGGAAAGTTAAAAGTTGTGGAAAATCCATAAACTTTTCTATTTAAATTTGACAATTTTTCAAAGTTTATTCAGTCTTTAAAAAAAGCATTATTTTGTTTGCATTGTGTGTTTTTAGAAAAAACCTTTATCTGAGAAAACAAAGATACATTTAGCACAACCCTATTTAAGTTCCATGAAATAAGTATTAGTTTAGACACAAAAACCTCTTTTTCTAAACCCATGTATTATGGATCTTGTCAAATTCATAAGCGCTTTTATTATATGATTTGAAGAGTAATACTTAACTGAACTGTCTGAACGTGTGTCAACAAAATATCAAAATTTCTTTTACTTGAATGATTTAGTTGATTTAGAAGTTCAGATTTTTTTTATTACAATAAGTTTGTATTATATCATGGATAATGTGCTATTTACTTAAATCTAAATTTAAATCTGTTTTATCTACTGTACATTGACAGTTTTCTGAGTTTTTCTCTCAGAATTTAAAGAGATCAGTATAGAAGATGAAATATTCTGGCTTCCTTAATGGTTGACTTGTGGGACACGTCCACATGTCCTGATCAGGATCTGGATTTCATGGTGACTCCAGCTCTGGTGAACAGCTCAGTGTTGACCCATACAGAAAGAGACAGAACATGAAACAGGGAATTAGGTTGACCCGCTAAGATGGACCAAAAATGAGCTTGCCAGTTTCAGTTGCATTAAAAGCTTCTGAGTGCACTAAAATATATATTTATGTTTGTCTTTTTTTTAAATGTATTTAAAGCTCATGTGAAGTTTTATTTAATGTGGACAGGATCAGCATTTCTTCAAGCTCCTCCCTCTCAAAATGAAGCCTTATAACTTCAAACTGGGAATCGAGTCATTTCTTTAATCTCCAGAAGAAAGTTAAAATAATATCTTAAGTTTTCCCCTTTACTAATTATCTACGTAATTAGTGTTTTGGTTTTATTTTGTCTGTGCATCCTGCCACTAAATTAGCTCATTAGGAAATACACCTGTGTGAGATTAATAATAAGTTTGATTCTTGATTATGTGTAATTATCTTAATTGATAAGATAATAATTTTGAGAAATATCCAGAACCTACTTTACTGTTAATTTTTTTTATTACAACAGGTCACTGTAGAAGAGTTCATCCTTCAGAACAGATGTTGGAGAGAATCCTATATAGATTATAAGACTGATTTCGTGCTTACATCTGTACAGTTTAACACATATCAGTCCACCACAGTAGTGTTATCAAGTTGCTTATCTGACCCTGAAATGAATTACTCTCGTCGCCAATGACTGATATGAAGGAATCACTCGAATAAGTAAATCCTATTGTGAATAAAATGCCAATTCCTCATTTATATAAACATTTCTTACTACTTCTCGGGTATGTCATGATTCTTGAGTTAGCGCTTATGTTTCATTTTGTCCAAGCTAAAGCAAAAGTTACTAGTAGCAACTAGAGCAGGGGTGGAGAATCCTGGTCCTTCAGAGCCAGTGTCCTGCAACTCTTAGGTATCTCCCCGATCCAACCCACTTGAATCCAATAGCTGAATCCCCTCCTAAGTGCAGTCAGGTTCTCCAGAGTCTTTCTAATGACCTCATTATTTGACTCAGGTGTGTTGAAGTAGAGATACATCTAAAAGTTGCAGGAGACCGGCCCTCCAGGCCTGCAGTCGCCCACCCCTGAACTAGAGTGAGACGTGGCTAAGAAAATCCTCCACATTTCTTAACCACATCTCATTTATACTGTATATCTCATTGAATTTATATCAGATTTGGAACGATTTGTAATATTATAGGCACAGTTGTAGCAGCATAGCACATACAAATGTTTACGTACATTTTTTTCATAACTTGCATTGCTTTCTTTTTAAAGTGCCGTTTTGGGAGTGATTGTCAAACATGGTCCATTTTAATGTCAGGAATGACAATGGCATTTCATGTTAAAACTGTTTTATGTTTAAATTTACAAGTAGTCCACTGTATTTTGTTAGCACTAAGAAGATTCAGTTTCGATGTGGCCTGAAGCTGGAATACAGATTTGTAAAGTCAAAAATGTTCTTGTTTTTTCTCTAAAACCCTGGCCTTAACATTCACTTGCCACACTTCAAAATTACAATGATATCTAGAGCACTGAGTAGTCTATGTTGTGTATGAAAGTGTTGGAACAATGTTTTATAGCACTGAAGTGAAGAAAATAAAACAAATAAGTAAAAGTGTATTTGTAAGGCTTACTTCCTGCTATAACCATTAACTTGAATATTTAATTGTATTTTTAGTCATTTTTAATACTCTTTCACATATCTCTTCTAAATAATTCTTTGCAAGTGGAATATTACACTTATTGATATTGTGTTTTGATGTATTGTGCAGCTCTAATTCAGATCAAATAGTTTTTTTTTTGGAGGGGGGTGTTTTACCACTTACGCATAGATTGTACCCATGAAGGTCAACAAACAGAAGGTATGAATAAAGAAAACCACAAGAAGTGGCTTCACAACAAAACTCACTCTGTCCATAAGCAGTCGTACACAGTACATTTTACACCCTCATCCCAATTCAAACTCAAACATGTATTAGGATTTTCTTTATATTACAAGTGTGAAAACTAGGGTCAGAGGTTAAATTGTTTGTTGGCATCATTTTAGGTATGTTTACCCTGAATGATTTGTGAATATGTTTTATGAAAATAGATTTTAACTTACAGGAACAAGTTACTTGGTATTTGATAATCATGATGGGGACTATCATGTACAAGATATTATCTATAATGGTTTTCCATGGGTATGTGCATTTTTAAATTGGTTCCCTGAGTATCAGTGACTAGGGGCCCCAGAGATTTAGTGAACAGGGGCCCCGGAGGGTGTTAATCCTGTTTTGGTGGCAAGATAAGAAAGTGTGAAAGCAGCTTTACTTTATTAATACTAATAACCAGGACCTTTTTAATTGATTTTTTTTTCCACAAAAACATCAAGGCCATGTTAAACGATGCAGTTATTTTATATTACTGTTAGATTGTAATAAAAAAAATTGCAAACAACTTACAATAATGTATTTTTGTTTAAACAATAAAGCACTTATTGAACAAGAGCAACATTCAAAACATAATTGTGCAACTTGTAATTTTCTGGTTTTTTTTTAAGCAGACAATAAAAACAACAATTCAACTATGTCTAAGATATGCAGACAAATGCTGAGAAAGAACATCTCTGGTGGCAACTACTCAGTAATCACCACCAGCTCTACAAGCATAGTCAAAAAATGATGCTTTTTTAATGTTCACAATATAGTTCACCATGATTCCTTGTCTCTGCCTATGTGACGCCATGTCACGAAACAGTTGGCTTCAGACTCTAATTAGAAGATGAGGAAGTGAATTTTCCAGCTATGACCAGGCTGAGATTTGCAGCTAAGTGACAACATTTCTCACTTCATAAAAAAAAGATTTCAGATCTTTCTGAACACAGAAAAACATCCCCACAATGAACATATTTCCTTTCAAATTTAACAATCTATAATTTACTACCTATTATTTATTCTGACAGAATAACTACACAGAACATATAATCTTTTCAATGAAAGTTTCACGATTTTTTCCCCCATATGAATTGCTTACAGATGTAAGATTTTTAAGGGCTTTAAAAAACTACAATAGGAATTTTTTTTTTCTCGCTTCTTGTCCTCCATTAAAGATAACTGTAAAAATCAACACAGAGATCCTTTTTGCCAGCGTACCTTATAAAGTGGAAACTCCATTATACTTATCTCATAGAGTACCACTGGCTGAAAATGAGTCATTACATTGTAATTTCATGCTGCCAGGATGTCATGGTCCCGTCTCGATGGTTCAAGTCTGTTGGTTCTCAAATGGCAGCACATGGCTCTTTGTCTGCTTTATCCAGCTGGGTAGAAACAATCCAGCAAAAGGAGTAGACATGGACGTATAAATATTAAATTACCGTTATATCTTCCACAAGGGTTTTGTTGTGATCCTTTTCTTTTCACGTCACGTCTGTCCCATGCAGTGGTTTAACTAAGTGATTATTTATGAAAGGCAACCACACTCTCTTCCCTGCAGCTGTGCAGGACACCCTGTCATGAAATTATCAGGAGCATGAGACAGTGAACTAAAAAATGCTCGATGCCAGGGACTATCATGGTCACCGGCTGCAAATGCACCCGGTTCTGTCATGCAGATAATCATCCTTCTGCCACAGGGAATCACAAGCCTACATGGTGGTAGGTGTTAGGGGGACCAGTAGGCAACTTGACTTCCCCTCTGTGCCCTCGCCTCCTCCTTCTTCTAACCTCGCCGCCCCGCCAGACCTGTCAGAGCCCCAGCACAATCCCACTTCTCTAGTGTGACAAGACTGACCTAGAGCCTGTGATCCCTACTCCCTTGCACCAGTTGCCCTCGCAGGCCTTATCTGAAAGCAGCATCCCGGTGGCAGCATTAGGCGCCACTTGAGGCCACACGGAGAGGACAGGTCATTACTGCTGCGCTTTTCAAAGAGAGCTCCTCGCAGTTCTGCTGCTGCCCTTCTCCACCCGATCACTCCTGGCACAGGCTGCATCTCGCGCCTGCTGAGCATTTTTACTGACACTTCATACTCCTATGAGGGAACCAGATTTCTGCTCCCCAGACTCCTCATTTTAATAAACGTGCACTCATAGCCACATTAGCTACAGTGCTCAAAGGCACGCCGCAACACCGGAAAGAACGACAAAACCATACTTCATTCATTGTTAGTGTTGTGTCTAATGCCATAGTTAGATTTCACAGCTTTACATACCCATTTGTACCTAATAATGACTTTCAAAGAGTGTGACAGCAAATACAGAATATTTCTTTAATTCCTCCAACATCACTTGTGCACTCTTTTCCACCCCTCCCCACTTTGCTCTCATCTTTTTTATGTGTTAAGAGGCATGAAGTCGGCTGGGTTTGTCAGTAATGGTTGATAACTAATTCAATGGCGGGCTCTCAGAAGCAAGAGGATTTCATCTCATCTTCCCTCTTTACAAGTTTCACTTTTACACTACACTGGCCGGACTGGATTCCCAGTGCGCACGCTGGGTGATTTCTCCAACAATAATTCCCTTGAGTGGATTTCATGTTTTAACATATTGACATAATATAAATACTAAAGAACTAAAAAAAAAAAAAGTTAGCCATGAGTGTTTTTTTTTTGTTTAGACAAGCATCTAATTAGTATGTAATCTTCAATATTTTTAGCACAAGAAAGCCTAAACTCTTTCACATTCTGAGGTTGCGCAACTGCGTGCATAATTTTTCATATCAAAAAACAATATGAACCTTATCTGGAGGCTAACTGAATGGAGAGCCACCCCAGGCCAGTGTTTTTGAGACTGCAGGCAATATCTATCATAATCAAAGCCTTTTTTATGCAAATGCATGCTGACTTACACTTTTTAGAAGTAAAGAGGCTTTTGTATTTCCGATTGAAAATCAGTCTCATTAGGAAGTGGAAATCCCTCCTTGTAAATGAGCTGCAGAGGCAAGTCACAAATGCCTTCCTATGAACATAACCACTGAGCCACAAATGCATATTTTAAAGTTATGGTTATAACTGTTAGGGTGGAAAATAGTCGATCTGATCATTGTGAGACTGTGCAATTGAGATGTATGCAGTTTCACAGTCAGACGGGAGCAGACGTGTTCATGTTTGCTGTAGCCATGAAATAAATAAGGCAGAAGCTACAGTGAAGACACTGGGCACAGTTATGTTTTTCATCTGTATTTAACATGCAAAAAAAGTCATACAAATTCATCATGGTCAGTTTTTGTTGCCTCTCAACATTAATAATGAGCCTTTTTTCACAAAATTGATGCGACATAAATTACCAGAGGCCAAGTGAGGAGCATAATTATAAAATTAATAGAAATTAATTTTCAGGTCAGAGCTTCGATGTTAAATGCCTGATGCAATAAACTATTGCCCTCTGTTGGGCAACGGTGCTACCTACATTGGCTTCGGCATGAACTAGAAAGTTCCTAAATGAGACAGAGTGGATGTCTTTTTTCCCCACTAACAGTGTTAAATTTAGAGAAAAATTATCTCAAGACATTTTAACTAAGTAAACAAAATTATGTATAAAAAAACTTCTAAACACTGTACAAAGTATGATGTATTAATTTCTGCCTCTTTAGGGCATCACACACCTTAAATGTTTTGTGTATAATTGGATAACACAGGTTTATCCTCAGCAAGCACTTTGTATGAGCAATCCAATTTCACATCCTCCTGAAGGGAAACCATTATTCTTAACCAGGGCTTGATACTCCAGTCACCCCTGCCCAGAAATGCAGTACAAGGTTCCGCTCAAATCCTATCAGCTGCTAACCTTGTTACCAGCCAATCTGTATTATTGTGCTATAATTCCATATTTGGTTGTGTCCTCGCCATGGCACCAGCATTTGAAAAGATAAAGCTTTTGCTGCCATTTTGTTGACAACAATGCCTTGCTGGACTGTTTGTCTTCTATCTGTGAACATTGGCACGTTACAGTGCACTGTTCAAACGAGTGTCTCCATCGAGTATTTAGCCATTTTATTTTCTTTTTTTCAGAAGGAGTCTGTGCACGAGACTAAAATAGGTTTTTTGTCATACTTTTTACTATAAATATTTTTCGTAAAATAAAAAATATATTAAAAAATTACAAAGATCAACAAAAACATACTGCCACCGCACCCACCGCAGGGAAAAGGGCTATTTAAAGTAGCTTTTAAGAGTGACAGTTTTTGTTGCAAGTATTAAATATACTTTTCTTTAAATCCACATTTCTGTTGTTAAAAATAGTTTTTTTATTAGTCTGATGTAATATTCTAATTTTAAATGTCGTGTTTGTGTTAGCTGTGAGTGGAACGTGCGAGTCCTGCTGAGAAAGTTAACAGTAGCAGATTTACTATGAGTGATTTATCCAGTAAGGCAGAGAAAGTAAACATCAAAACCTTTTCTGTCAGGAGTAACTTGAACACCTAACAAACCAGCACCCAATCTAGTGATTTAAAGGCGCTCTGTGGCAAACCAAGTCTGCCTGTAATACAAAAATTCTGGTTGTGTTGATGTAGTTGTAATTTCAGCTTGGTTACTGACTAGCTGTGTTACTTTATTATGCACAGATGTCAGTGCTGCCATTTCTCCTAACATCATAATGAGCAAAGAGCATTTATACTCCAACAATAACCTTCACAGTCTGGCTTTTCACGCCATGTTCAAGGTTTATGCTTGCCAACGCAGACTTGTTGAGTCTTTTTCCTCAGATTTAGATTGCTTCCTTAAGTCCAAAAATACACTTATAATGGGACAATATTCGTTTCAAGCAGAGGCAGGTGGATGAGGAGAAATCTGTCTATTGTTTTCCACAGAACTCATCTAACATTTTTTGCATGGATAATCTTTGTAGTAAAGAAACTCACTATCCTTCTTTTGTTTCTCCAATTGTCGAGCAATCATAACTTCATTATTTAAAAACAGGCTTCCGGACTGTGCAGTAGCATACACTGTATCATCATTCATATATGGAAGTGCATATTTGGTACTAAAGGCTTGACTCTTTGTGTCAGAAAGAGGCATTTCAAAATGACTTCACTTAAAAATCGTGTTGAGACCAGTTATTATTGATCTATGTTTTGTACATTTTGATTTTCTGGCTCTGGGATTTAAAAATGAAAGAACTTTTTTTCTGGCTTACAAACCAGATGTGTTAAAAATGATCCGCTGCTAAAAATTCAATTCAGAAATTCAAACCTAGATTAGGTTTAAAATGCAGAAAGTACATAATTATGGTTAAGTGTATGGATATTATGTGAGGAAAGGAACCCATTTCATTTAAAATATGACACTGATTCTAAATAAAGCAACAAAACTAAAACATCACAGAAGATACGAAAGCCATTAAACATACAGTAAGTACTACAGTCTTTCATCTCAATTTAGCAGGCCTTGCTTTTAGCAAATCAAATGACAGTCAATGTTCTATGTCATTGTTCTTATTCCAGAAATTTCCTAAATCTTGGCATGTCTAAAACATATGGATAAAAATGGTCACATCTGTCACGCACAGTATCCAAACTCGTCTTGATCCAAGCCAACTTGAATTTGGACAAGTGGGCTGTGTGCTTGCATTGTAATAAATAGAGGTGGAGAGAGAGTAATGCTGATTTTATCAAAGTAAAGTATTGAATCCAAAACCTCGCCGGATACAGAAAAGGTTTAAATTTTCTTCCTATATCCTATTTTCTCAGAGGCTCTGTAGTTACGTATCACACTTTTACATTGTAGTTTCAACATCACTAGTTAAATGCTGAGTTAGCCTTATACATATAACCAGCAGATTCATTCCCACTAGAATTTCAGAATTGATTGATACGTTCACAAGGCAACAAGTTAGTCTACAGTACATGGGTAGACAGTTATGTGACAATAATGTACCAAAGAGCAACGGCATAAATATAAAAACGGTGCCACGCACCTCCTCTACATCTTTCAGATGCGTTCATTTGCAAATAATCTCGCTTCCAGCTCTCAGCATCATGTTTGGACAAGTGCCATTCGGCTTGATTGGGTGATGAGTTCTATTTTTTTGCCAGGCAGAGAACTGAGATAGGCCAAGGATCTTTGCTTGTAACTTCTGACACTGCACATGCGCCGCAATAAATCTTTTTCAAATTAACTCCTTGGCTTAACACCAACAAGAGCTTTTCACATTTAATGATGCCCCCATCCTTCAATGATACTAATCAAATTCTAATCATTAGTACATTCATTTATAACATCCAAGGGAAAAAGTGATTTATTACCAGTTTTTTTTTCTTATATTTTCAGTTCCTTTGGTATGACTTTTTTTTACAAATGGGTGATATTACAGATGAGTGCCAAAATAATATGTGACCTATTAAAACTGAATTAACTATTCAAAACATGAAAGGGATGTTCTGTAACACCAGACATAGATTAGTTTTGGCACCTATCTTAACACATTATTGTTGAGCGTCTTTGTTTATTCATTGTAGAAGAGGTGTTGCTCAGTAAGGCATCCGCTCATCTGGTCTAACTACGTGGTGAGAAAAATAAATAAACTGTGGAGATGTGAAATTGAAGCACAGAACACGACCTCGGTCGGGGATTTGCAGAGAATGTATCCATACAGGCCACATTATTTGCTGCATTGTGTGCTTCATATCTACATTCATGTCTGGTGAAAAATTTGTATTTGCAGCACAGTCTCCTGGAGTAGGGAAGAGAGGGAAAATATCATAACGGATATTGAAGAAGCAGTCAAACAGACTGAGATTAGGCCTGTGGATAACTGTTTGAGTTATTTGGGAGTCAGAGATACTCTTTTAAATAACATTTAAGGGGTAAAATGCTGATCCTCTTCCTGTCCAAGAGAAACGTGAAAAAAAAAAAAAAATCAATGTCAGTATCTTGTTTGAGTGTGAAATACAGAGAAAGGTAAGTTTCGGTTAGCCTTGCATTCTGTTGCATGAAAACAAGGGTGTGCAGGTGTCTTACAGTAGGCTAGAAGGATGAACTCTGTCATGTGAAAGAGGTTGCTGGTAATGAGAACTGAGTCTGCCACCCCACCAGAGCTGGATTCTGAATCTTTTCCCTTGTGAAACCTCCATGACGATCTCAGTGGATATATCAAGTGCAGTAAATTGTACACGAGACCAAGAAAACAAGCAGATATTTTTGATCTCGCTCACAAGATCCCCAAGGCCTTATCTCCACAATGTCTCGAGAAGTTGAGGAATCACAGCTCAGACATGCCAAATAATATTGGGAACAACAAAGAATAAAAGAAAAACAGCGACTTGCATAACTTCACAGGAAGATATAACAAAACCAAGAGCGGTTCAAGAGAGACTCGAGACATCTGTGTCCCTCCGAGATTTAAATGTGTGTTGTTAGGGGTTTTATTTTTAGACCTAGAGCTCCCAGTGGGGGTTGTAAGCAAGTAATACTGTGTTTGGGTGTGTGCTTGCAACCAAATAACTCACTGTCAAACACAACCATTTTGACTTACGCTTTTGCCTGAGTAATCCCCTCACCTATTTTTTTTTTCTGCATTTTTAACTCTGAAGTTGGGCTCAGATTCCTTTGGGACTTATTATACTGTTGTCTTGTGAGCAACTGCTTGGGAAATTAAGGTATTTCAAAGAACACAGAGCCACAAATTGCTACAGATTTTTTTTTATGTTTATGGTAAACAGCATTCCTCTTTAGTTAAACATCTTGGTTTGTTGTAGCAGCCGTAGAAATGTCAGTAATATTTTTGATAGTATGGATGTGTGACCAATAACAATGTTTGCAAAAACATGTTGGACCATCAGATGATATTGACTAAATTAATATTGTCCTACAAAACTCTTAAAGTCGTCGGGCATGTGAACTGACGTGTGTCTCCTCTAACCTTGCAAATACATTGTAACGCAAGAAAAATTAATTTAAACCGTACTTCTCTGCAGTATGACAACTCTGCAAACTAGTCCTTGTCATAGTGACACACTCAATGCTGTGCACAGCATTGTGATGCATAGAGTGAAGGTTCATAGACTTCATCTATGGAGAGATTTTTCAGCAGCAAAACAAACAAAACAAAAGTGAAAAAATATCGGAAACGGACTCCTCTGGGAAAGTTTTTTGATCATCAACAATATTTATTAATGTACGTCAGTTTAGCCCATGAGTACGTTTTAATTTAGTGTGTCATATTCAAAATATTAAAGGTATTAATGTGTTTGTTCTGTCTGTAATTTCAGATTTTGTTGCAAAGTAGAACAACTGACTAGTAAATTAAACCGGTGTTGTGTTTTCTGGCTCAGCAAAATATCGGCTTTCTTTTGTTCAAACTTACATGCCTACTTGACTCTAGGGTTTGTCTGTACATTACTCTTCCACTCCCACTTCATGGCAACTTCATCAACCACATAAGTTTCGCAACTTTTCAGGAACTCCAGATTTTCATCCAGGTTCCAGGGGGATCTACTTCTCAGCTTTGCTATTTTCCAACTTGCTGTTGGTTTGTATAGTCCTACAGCAGTCCAGCAAAACAAAATAATGGAAAATTCCTTTTGTATATATATTGTATATGTAACAGCCAATTACCAGTGTTTACTGACACCCCTGGGATACTATAAAGTTCTTCTTTCACAAAATAAGGATATGAGTATAAACTTTAGGGAGCATTACATGACCTTCAGTATTCAACGTAATCAACAAAAAACGCAAAAATAAACATCTTTGTCACTGCCATTACAACTTATTCTATGTTCTATTTTAGAAAACGTGAATACAGTGTTAACACCCACGTTTTTTTTTTTCACCTGTGTTATTATTACCACTGATGGAGCTACTCGTAAGACTTATGTATAAACTAGTAAGAAGATAAACATGGTGTCCCCCACAGTTTGATGCATTGCCATGGAAGACATTAAATATGTTACTAGAGACTTCAAGATGATAAAGCTTGACTATAAGGTTTTTTTTTGTACAGTGTAATAATAGATTAAAAAGACCTTAGTATGTAAGCCTTTTATTTTCAGAGTATTACCTCACAATTGCACCATGGGGCATACGGCTGCTGTGAGCTACTAACAATGCCATAATTCACCACGGAATGAGCTATTTTCAGTCGTATAAATACTGCTTTTAATGTCCCACCTGAGACTGTTGTTCTCAGTCTCCTCAGCTGAATTTCCACATATGTTGCAGAATGAAATGATAAACTGATTCTTGCTGTTTATTAGGTCTGTGTTGACTCATTAATACTGCAGACATGTAGGTGCTTAATCCGTCCTTTTACATACAGGTTTTTTTCAAAGCTGGGTGCGGGAAATACTTCTTTAATATACAGCTATTAAAAGTATCATATAGTTTAAAATTTTCTAATGAGTCTCGATCATAATTGGCTGGTTAAATGAGACAGAGTGGCTTTAGACATCCTCTCCAAACAACACACCTGACAACATTCTGGCAGTAACGAGAAAAATATAATCCATCTGTTTACACATAACTGGCTGACTAAGCATTAAAATCGGTTCTCTCTCTTTGTACACAAATAATTTAACCAAGGTAACGACTAAAAATAGCTCGTAAATATCACGCATAAAAAAATTATATGAAAACCCATATATATAAACAACAACAACAAAAAAAAAAACTGAGTGCACTCAAGCCCTAGCGCCTTTTCAAATTGTGTCCAAGAAGCACCAAAAAATGGTCAAGGGTAGCTAGGTGATGCAAGGGGAGACTGTGTGGGTCGGCAGAAGATCCAGTTACAGTGGGAACCAATGACAGCAGGCACCAGCAGTCAGTTAAGGGCACACAGAAATCATCACATGCAAGTATGTATGACTGTGTTATCTAAAATACTTTAAGTTTATTCCGACTGGTTTTATGTGCAATGAAGAACTCACTTAGCAGCAGTCAACTCTTTGCTAACTCGATTAGCATGTAGCTACAAGTAATGAAATTGAAAGCTCACCGGGACATTGAAATACAAAGTTCAAATAAATCCATGTTCGAATCACAGAACTTAGTCTTCTTCAATTCATCAAATCTGATTCTCGTTAAGTTTTACTATAAGTTCAACTTTAGTTATTTCTACTTCTGCTTCACACGTCAGCAACCAACAGTGATAATCCAAAGTGGCATCTGTAAAACTAGGCCACTCTCAGCGTTTTCTGTCACAGAGCAAGACTTCTTATTCGTCTTTGCAATTGGTTGAATGACCATCTGCTGCCCTCCTGAGGCTAAACTTGACATTATAAAACGAGCTGTGTTAAAAGAGCGGTATAGTTGATTTGCAGATCCATTTGTCAATGTGAGTCAATTGTTGAGCCATAACTTTAGCTCTGTCATTTAATCTATTAACGTTTGCAATCTTGTTACTATGTTTCTTAACAAAATCTTCATTATCATGTTCAACACAGGTAAATCTGTAGCAGAGTTCAGTAATTTCCAGTTTTGAAATGTAATACAATGTCTAATTTAATGCTAGGACATCAAGAATAAAAACACCCTGATACTGTTTTATTACACAAAATGTCATTTATGTTAATTTGAGTGCTTTCGGGTGACTTGTGATTTTTTTTTTCAAGTTAATTTACATTCTTTCATTAATTTTTATAAGTCTCCAGTAGAGTATGATTGTATCAAGCCATCTACTCGTTAAAATGTCTCGCCCAAACACATTTTTTGCACATTCTCCTCCAATTAATATCCACCGAAGCTTCCCTCTTTTTCATATCTGATGAAAACTCAGGGTGGTTACCAATTAGTCTGCTGTTAATTATCTACTTCTACTTTGATCTCAACTATGACTGCTCGGTCAGACACACTCATTTATTCATCTCCTTTGCTTGGTGAGACGGTCTTTTTGGAGATTGCACAGATTGACGAACATTAAAATAGCTTCAGAAGCAAGCTGGAATCTTGTGAGAGTGCACACATGGTTGTTACTTTTTTCTTTTTAATTTTGCAAGTCTTCTTGCATCTTCGGCTCCCTGCTGCGTAAAGCTCAGTCTCTTTAAGTGTCGTGTTGCTTACATTTTCTTCTGTCTTTGGTGCCTTTGCTTTGCTTTGTCTGCTTCTTTTTAAACTGCTCTAAACATATTCATAATGACTACAAACAATTATTTTGCTCTGCCTCTACTGATTTGTTGTTGCAGTAAAGTTAAAGTACAGGAAAATTGTCTAATGCTCATAAATGAATCAGCCTTATAACTTCTTATCAGTCTGAAGGATGAATGTTTCCACTGAGCTATTTTATTAGACTAAAAACAAAGCAGGGGGAGATTTCATATCCTTACTAATTCTAAATGTATTTAAGATCAAAGCAAAAATTATGTGTTTCAATCTAAAATCTAAAACCGAGTAAGAGCTGGTGATCCTTAAAATCAAGAATCAATTTTAATAACATTTAACCAATATCCACTAAGAAATTATTGCCTAAAAAAGGAATTAAGTTATATATAGGTAATTTGGTGTAAAGTAAATGCGGTGGGCTAAATTGATTCTTGATTTGTTCATGTAAGAAGAATACACTTGTGTGTGATTATTCACCAAACTCCCACCAGTCTTCAAGCAGTGCTTGAAGTGCCAGTAGTTCCCTCGGTGCTGGGGTACGTAACTTTGTATATATGATTTTTTTTTTTTTTACATATTAGTTAAAACTGTTACCATGTCTTGACACTATGAGACAGATAATCTGTGAAAATAAAACTGAGCTCCCCTCAGTGCTACTATTGCTGTCTGAAGAAATGCAGCTCTCCCGGTCAAAAACAACCAATCAGAACCAGGAGGAAAGTCTTAGTGCTGTCAGTCACCCTTTGGTGGCAATGGT
Organism: Brachyrhaphis roseni; assembly: GCA_903066815.1. Classification (NCBI taxonomy): domain Eukaryota; kingdom Metazoa; phylum Chordata; class Actinopteri; order Cyprinodontiformes; family Poeciliidae; genus Brachyrhaphis; species Brachyrhaphis roseni. Next base: position 43,351 of record CAEFZY010074777.1, read on the forward strand.
AACTAGCCTGAGGATTCAAAACAGGCTCTGCTGACGGGGTGAAGCTGTAGCACAGGGAAGAGCAAGGAAAACGAGGGGTTTGCGCAGTGCGTACAGATTGGCAAAACAGGGCATGTTAGCTTTCACAGTTGCATACACCCCCTGAGTGCGAACAGAACGCACCAGTTATGGGCCAGGAGCGAACTTGCTATGAGCATGCACACTTTTTGCAGACTGGGCGGTGAGGAGCCGTAGGGGGAGCACAGACTGATGCAACACAGTAAAAAGTCCTAGGACATGCCGACTGCAGGAACAAATTCCCTGAGGAGTAAAATTTTGAAGTTCTTGAATTCTGCACTGCTGCATACCAATCCACCTAAAGCAATGCCCAGAATGGATATCTTCTGCTGAGGCGAGTGGATTCATGGCTCCATGTACAACTAAGCTGCCCGTTGTGACTGAAGAGAGAAATGATCACTGATGTCCCCAAACATTATTTTGCGTATTTTTTAAAATATAATAGTTTAAATATTCTCTGCTCACCATCGAAACTCAACTTCTCGCAGTCATTTCTTTAAATACATTCCCTTTTGTCTTCTTAATTTGGTTGTGCTGGGTTCCAGAAGGGTCTATCTGCCTGCCCAGTGACCCAGTGCCACACGGCTTGTAGTTGCTTGAGAAAGAAAAGGAAATGGTTCTGACCTAAAGTGCTCCATTCTTTCTACTGTCCCTTCTGTCTGCTTCTAGTAAACTGGCTGATTCGTAAGGTTGTCCTGAGACATTTGGGTTATTTAACTTACACTGACATTAGCTATTAGAAGTCAGGGTTAGGCCACAAAGTCCCTTTTGAGTTTTTCTTCTGAGAACCCAATAAATCCCTGGTAATTGTGAAGCTTGAAGCAATACATTTTTGTAGTGTTGAGTGTATGCATATTTTCCTTTAGGTTTTGAATAAATTATCCTCTATAAATAGCAACTGCCAGATACTTTAACCAATACTATCTAATGGCTAACATTTATACATTCAAGCATATAATCACGTTCAAAATGTGAAACAATCAGTAATTAATATTTAAGTTTTTGGCCTATTATTACCCATTTCAAAATTTCATCAATTATTTCTTTCTTTTAATGTTTCATGGCAATTAAACTTATACCGTTGAAAAGCCTGCTTATTTCTAGTTCAGATGCTGCCATATTTCTTAACAAAATCTATTTTGTGGGTTGAGTAGTAGAGTTGAGAATGTGGGTTGCATCCATAAAAACGTGTGATATCCTCTGCCATTGCTAAGGTGTTTTCATGCTATTAAAGGCATTTACTTACCAGAAATGGGTGGCTGAGAGATTTTCTTTATGTGATAACCTCAAATAAAAGTACCATAGTATTATAGGATTAACACAAATAATAAAAATAATAATCCTATATTATTATAGGGTCGCTCCTGCAAATATTGATTATTACATATAGAATAATAGTGACACAAGTAACATTCTACTTTTTCTTCTGGGGATTCTATTTAATTTCTTACAGTCTGCAATTCTGTCTGCATTTTCCACATTAAAGAAATCACAAAAAGGTCCAACTAGCTCATTTTTAATAATACCAGCCCAAGTATCTGATTTGAACTCTGAGTCGAAGTGGAGCTCTGTGCCCATTATTGATCCAGCCTCAGGTGCATCCAGAGTACATCAAGAGTCACTCGTCTATTAAGACCATAAAACTTTTGAAATTTTTGCTGTCAGAAATTTCTCTGCTCAGTCTTGATTTTTCAGTGTAACACATGTTCAACGGTGATCAGAAGCCAGCCTTCCTTACCTCAAGCATGTCTTTGAGTAAAGTTCACCTTGTATAGACTGGTTACTTCATGTAGGTTGAAGTTCTGGGATATGACAGCACCTGATAGCTCCACATTTTATTCTTCTCAAATCTTTGGCAGCATCTTTGTGGATCTTTCCAACATATGTCTTGCAAAACTGTTGATGCTTTGCAACTAAACTTTTGATGGTTCTGTGATCAAGTTTACAGAGCTTTACCTTTAGGTTTAGACACTCTTGCCTCTTTTTGTCAGAGAAATGCAAGCTAATGCAGGTACATATTTAAAGACTATCTCTTCTAAAAATCTGCCCTCAGTTTTTTCTATTAAACCCTTCATTTCATGATTTCCAAAATATATGTATTTCTATTTAGTTTTATTCATCCCTCAACTACTCCGTGTCTCTTTCATAATTTCAACTAATCTCCACTTATTAGTGCATTTCCGTCACTACCTTTAATCACTAGTGTGTCATTGCTCTGTCTCCGTCTAGTCGGTCAATACAAGTCATTTTCTCTGTCCTTGGTGTCCAGCCTAATATACTTTTAGCTCCGGAGTATTCTTGCCTACTTTATTCATCTTCTTGATGATTTTTATTTGCTTGCCTCTTCCTTGTATGTAAGTAAAGACATACTTTCCTTTACTTCTTCTTCCTTCTGGCAATTTCTTCAACTACACCCACTTTACTTTCAGTTATCTGATAACTCTTACCTAACACCCACAGTCTGTCTCTACTCCTCACTGAACTCTGTGCATCATTCTTACTTCTTAAACTTCTATTAAAGTCTAGAAGTTGCCCTTAATTGCTTCTTCTTCTTGATTTCCAAAGTCATCTGTGGTTGTGCTGCCATTTGAAGCTGCAAAACCACGTTCCCCCATGACACCACCGCCTTACACCTACCACTGAAAGACAGTCAGCTATCATGTCTATCACTGAACAACATGGTTTATTTTTTCAACTTTTAACACATCACACTTAATCCTCTATATTATTTATACTCACTATTTCTTTCCATCCATCCATCCATCCATTTTCTTGCACCCTTATCCCTTGTGGGGTCGGGAGGTGCTGGTGCTTATCTCCAGCTGCGTTCCGGGCGAGAGGCGGGGTTCACCCTGGACAGGTCGCCAGTCTGTCGCAGGGCAACACAGAGACAAACAGGACAAACAACCATGCACACACACACT
>CAEFZY010074778.1:0-13715 GCA_903066815.1 Brachyrhaphis roseni
GGCGCTCTAGGCCTGTGTTATTCTACCTTCGGAGAGGTAGAAGAAGTTAGCCGAGCTGTTTACAGCGACACTGAGGAGGAATATTTCATTGCGTTTAGTGATTTGGAGAGACACGGGATGGTTTGGTAAACTTGTTAGCATGTTATTTATACTATAGTTATCTGAATAACTCTTAATATGTTATGTTAACATACCAGGCACGTTCTCAGTTCGTTGTTCATGTGTCATGTAACGTTAGCATACCGTACAATTATTCAGCCTGTTGTTACCTCTATTCTATTTTTATTGGTGTTGGATTTTATCAAATAAAATTCCATCAAAAAATGCGACTTATACTCCGGTGCGACTTCTATATGGATTTTTCTTCTTTATTATGCATTTTATGGCTGGTGCAACTTATTTTCCGGAGCGACTTATAGTCCGGAAAATACGGTAACTGCTTAGTTGTCTTCCAAAACAGCATGAAGAGGTTCTATAGTTTATGTCCATTGTCGTGCTCAGTGCTCATTTGAATGTTTTCATCTGATCTCAAAGACCAAAGTTTTTCTCCACTCTCGAGCTTTTGATCACTAGCTTGTGCCTTCACCCTTCGCTGCATCCTTCAAACAACCACTCTTATTGTTCTCCCTAATTAATGATGTTTCATTCGCTATTTCATTTATATGACAAATGAAGTGTCTTTCTGTCTCAGCTGATTGCCAAGTGTTTAGCTTCTTTGTCTGTTTCAATAGGCGATATTTAGGTATGTAATTAATTTCTTTTGCTGGAAACACAATTGATTCATTAAAAAAAAAGAGAGAGGATTCTCCTTATCATTTTCCCAGGAGGCTTGCACCCACAATTTCCTGTTCTATTTCGAGCACACAAACTGCTCATTCGAGGCCAATCCCAATCAAGACACATTTAATGATAATGGTGGACTCTCACTTTAGCTATTCAGAGTTAGCTGACCTTACAAAATTAAAATGAAAGGAAATTAATTTTCATTGAAATTAACAGTGGGCTTAGCAACTACTGGCAATTTGAAAAAGCTTGAAAGTTTTTGTTTTTTCTTCCTTCTTCTATCACTTGATGTATGAATTATTAAATACTTATTCACTATGAATCATCCATTGTTTTTGGGTGTGATTGTGGTGTGCTTTAGCTCACAACAAGACAATACATCATATCCTCGTGTTTGAACATGTGGAGAACTAGAGATTCTTGTCTCTTATTTGATGCCACCACCGGACAACAGATATTGATTCCAGCTGCACCGTTGGAGTCCTACATGGTGATCCAGTTATCTGTTAATCAGTCTGCAGCCAGAGGTGGAGAGGAAAAACAGACAAGAGGCAATGCACCAAAGTCTGCACGGCATTTTTTCTTAGATAATTAATCAATGCTGGACCTGGGCAAAGGCCATGAAAGCCTGCAGGAAAACTGCAGAAGTGCAACACTGCCACCTACTGTGCCTCCTATCCGGTTCATGAGGGAAAGCTTTGGCACCCAAAATGGCATAAGAGAACACGGCAGACACTGTCATATTGCGTTATCTGGTCAAAATAGGCAAGCACCACCGATTCAACTGAGAGAGATGAGCATATGGCCACAGCGGCTGAAACAGGACTCGCCGAGGATGTTAATTATAATTTACAGATTTAATGGAGATAAAATGTCTGGCTCAGGCAGTCTTCAAGGTTAGTGTGTGATTTATGCAGGATACATGGATTAAACCCTGCGTTTAGTTCGGCAATCATTTGCCAGTCATCGTTGCAGCAATCTGTTAGTGGAATTAAAGTAAACACAAGGAAGGGGTGTTTTGTGGTGTTTTCTTTTTTAAAACAGAAATTACATTAAAAGGCAGTCTCAAAAAGCAATATGCAAATGGTTTAGTATAAACCAAATTAGTTTTCAATTCACAATGAAAATTAGAGAGCCAAAAAGCTTCTTGCTTGTGATGTTCCATCCCTTTGTAAGTTTTAAAACAGTATTTGAAGCCACAGATCTTTGCAGTATTGAGTGTTAATACTTTCTTTTTTTTCCCCAGCCGCTACCACTCTGCACCAAACATAAAAGATAGGGATGGTGAGGAAAGAAAAAAATGTTCTGATGAAATGCTAAAGTGTATGTTCTACTTGGGTTCTTATTAATCTTCCCCGTTAAATATCAAATTAAAACTGATTCAAGAGTAATCAAACAAAGGCTCACTTTTAACTTCAGGGCACCTACTCAGTATTCCTCTGCATAATCGAGGAGGCTATACAGCTGGAAACCCCAATGAAAGAATCATTCAAAGACTTCCACTTTCAAAGGTAAATATGTCAGACATTAAAAAGGCCTTTTGAAGTGAAATGAAACTGAATATTAATGCGGCACCAGCCTCCACCTACGTCTGCAGCTCATTGCACGATAAATTGATTAAAGATCAGTGGGAACTTTGCGCGCACCCCGTGTGCCTCATCAAGCTGGAGGGGAAAGGAACTTCAGCGTATGTCACACACTTTTATCAACAATGATGATGTGATTGCTTTCAAATCCTCAAAGCGTTTGTTGGTGTTTACAGCCATGTGTCATCAGAAAACCAGCAAACCACAAAATGTACATATATCTATATAAATATATATAAATATATGTTTAGTTTATCCTGAGTCCTGGCATGAATTCATGCATCAGTGTCACAGAACAGAGGCAGCTGGAAGGAGTTTGTGTCCTACAGCACCCGGCAATGACACACAGAAAGTCACTCTATTAATCAAAGAAATTTCATTTTCCCCTCGTGCCAATTATATGCGTAGTTATCTCGAAACTCCAGTTTTCACTATATTGACGTAAAGCTTTGCAGAGGCATTAATAGCTGTGGAGTATTTTCACATCGTGGAATTGCAAACATTTTTCAGAAAACAAAAATGTACCAAAACTACCGCTCACTTTTTTTGTTTTTGCTTAACAGCTAACTGCTTTTGATTCTCATACTGGGGGGGGAAAAACAACAAACGAGTCACTTGTTTTAAACTAGCTAGAAGTTACAAGCTGGAGTACAGCAGCTACTTGTCCTCTGTGCTCCGACAGCAGTGTCAGAACTTTTCCTGGAAGATTTCTCTTGTAGAGCAGTGACGGCTCCGTTATAAAAGTAATATCTGTCCCTCTTCCCTGTGGGTGAGACAGAAACCCCCAAGACCGATCCCAGACAGCTCTCCAGTGGCCCGTCCACCCCCTTCATTTCCTCTGACTCCAGGCACCAATGTGGACTGTAACTATGTCCTATCTAATAACTTTGCCCGACAGTGAGGTGAAGCTCCTCGGAACAGAATACTCAGAGCGCTGCTGATGCTCCCCCCTCCACCCGCAGCTGAGCAGCATGCACAGAAAGCAGCACAGTACTTAGCAAGGAAGCACACCATCAGTTCTCAGTGGTAGCAGACCTTTGTGTTTCAACAAGAGGTTAATTGATGAAATAACATCCTATTCAACTCTGCCCAAAAGTGATGAATGATTTTTTATTTTTTTTTGCCATGTTTTCATTCACAAACTATCATTTGTTGGGAGTGAACCTACATTTAGAAATGGCACTAGACAGTACTTGGAAGTCTTGTATGTTAGTCTTGTATTCATTAAATAGGGAGTATTATGCATTTTCTAGTCATATAGTGGCATTTTATAGCACAGTCAAGTAAGTCATGTTACCTAACGTTTTTATAAAAATGTTGTATATATCAAAGATTACTTAAAGAAAAATTTACCTTTGGGTAACACTTTAGTTGATGGGTTGTGAATAACACTGTCATGACACTGTTATAAACATGTCACAACACCTGTCATGAACATGAGTAAGTCTTCATGAATATTTATGACTGTTGTCACAAAGTGTCATTCGGTAAATCATGACACTTTTAATACAAAGTTGACATTATTCAAAATGTCACGTCAACCATTGAGCTTTTAACAACGTTCTTACCAGCATTGCCCTGAGAAGTGGTTCGTATGATGAGCTCAACAGACGCGCTGGTCCACTAGGCGTTTGGAGCTCAGTGGAGAAGGAGCAGGGAGACTGTAGCTCTAAGGAGGAGCTGTGTGAGAAAGGTGGAGCTGTGTGAGAGCAAACGTTTAGGCACCCCCGAATGGTTGCCATGGGAGATTAAATGATTTCTCAAACATGCATGAAAGAATCAAAGCAACCCTCCAGGTACATTTTTGATGAGGGACTAACACCATGACACAATGTAAAGCTCAAAAAAGTCGATTTTGCTTCATACTGGCCCCTTTGAAATGTACAAGAGGTAAAATGATGGCAAGCAGCAACAAAGGGGTGAATCCAGCATTATTTATGTTGAAGCATCTGTAAAATGGTGTGGCAGGTGTTCAGTTCAGGTTTTGAAAATATTCAGTCATCCTAAATTCAAACTGATTGGCTTTTTTCTGTGAACAAGGCCTGAAAGTGTTCTGGACTTTTCATTGTGGCTCATTTCAAAGAATAGTGCGGGACTCAGAGCAGAAGGCCTTCTCTGTGTTGTAGAGATCGAAAGGTCCATTAAAATTTGGGTCGATAGACTGTTGACCTTCTGTCGTCTCGAGTTTGAAAGACTTCTGACATCCCGATCTGCAGAAAGGACACAAAGTATAACGGCAGACGGGTGAACAGACGGACAGATGGATGGGTGTCTAAAATATATCTACGCCTATATGTTTTGTTTTAGAAATTGCATGTATTCATTAACTCTCCCCACCAACACACACACAAAATAGTACAAGCAAACCATGAACATCAATGTAGTCTGTTTGCTTATTTCTTGTTGCATGTCAACTTGCATGTTGCAAGCCTGTTACCTACAAACTAAGCTAGTTGAGTCATGAATTAAGCTCAGGATTTGCCCAGTTACCACAACCTGCTGTTGTTTGTGCATCTGAGTTTTGTTTGAGTTTGTTTATATGTTATTATCAGGACCACAAGCAGACAGGAAACTAACTTTTGAGGACCTCCTGTGTTTGTGTTGCCGTTATAGAAAAATGTGTATGTGCTTCTCTGTTTTCCTCTTGTGCACTGAGGTGTAATGAATTGGATTCTGTTTTGAGACAGTCTGTTTATGAGTTTCTGGGTTGACACTGGGGAAATGTGGGAACTTATTTATTTATTTAAAGTCTGTTTGTTTCAAACATTATTAAATAACACAAAAGGACTATGGCCGTACAAAAACATAATGAAATTAAAATGATAATGCAGAAAGCGCCAAAAAGTAATTCACGGCGAGCAGGATCTACTCAAAACAGACCGGGATGATTTATTTTTCTTTTCTCTTTCCCTTCATTCAGTGATTAAAGTCTTATAGCACAATAATTGTAATATCAGAGCACAGGAAGAGCACCTGCACAATTTTATTTATGCATTTTTTTTATACATATATAATTTTGCTTCATTCCTTTGTCAGTTCTGTTCCATGCATTGATTCCAGAGACAGAAATGAACGTACGTTTGGTTCAAGCATGATGATGTTTCAGTTTTATCTCCTCTCTCCCGCTCATCTCTACATTATCCCTCTTTCTTTCTGTGAGAAGTCATTCAATATTTACAGGCACATTTGCTTTATTTGCTCTATGCATAATTAGTTCTGTCCTAAATTTGATTAATTAGATTTGTTTCAATTTCAATGTTTGTAGTTTTAAGAATAGGCTATTGGTTTTGTACTGCAGCACAGTAAATTGGACATGGTTAGAGATCAGGGGGTTTTTTAGAAACGGAGTGTTATAATATAAATAACAAGATGTAGGCCAAAATCTGGGATGTGATGTTGAAGGTACAACAAACTCACATGTGAATACATTGGCACTCTAAGCACTAGGAAATAACTCAGTATGTTAGTTTTCTTTATTTTTTCTATATCCAACTATTTTTTATTTTGTACTACGTACAAACATTAGTGTTTTCTGTTAGGAAGCCAAGCAATATGTTGAGGAAAAGTAGTGAAAGAAACAATCACCTCAATCAATACTTTTACTATGGTAGTTTGTGCTTTAAGTGGTTTTTGAATTCGTTTACATTTCTAACAAAGTTTCAAAACCTTAAAATGTCTTTTCTGTTTATTTACATAAATTTTTCTTTTCACAGCAATTGCAGTTAGTTGGGGCACATCTACATAAGTTCAAAACAGAATCTGAGACATTTATTTTTTTCCATTCGTTTGTACAGTAAAGTTTTAGTTTAGACTGAACAAAAAGCTTTGCCATAGATTCTCGATTGGCTTTAGTTCTGACGGTAACACTCCTTTTGAAGGGGTGTGCATAAGACTGGCAAAATACTGTCATAACACCTGTTGTGAACATGAAGGAGTCTTCATGAATGTTTATGTTGTCACGAAATGTTACCTGGTAAATAATGACACTTTTAGTGCAAAGTTCACACTTTTAATAAACTTTTAATGCAAGTTTTGGTACAACTTTGCTTTAAAAGTGTTATTTACTGAATGACACTTCATGACAACAGTCATAAACATTCATGAAGACTCCTTCATGTTCATAAGTGGTGTTCTGTCATGTTTATGACAGTATTATGTCAGTCTTATGCTCACCCCTTCAAATGAAGTGTTACCGAAAAAACACACTAATCTAAACAAACCTCAAAAAGAAAAGTTGGCTTGAATAACACCAAATTTTAGTCCCTTATAGATTTCCTCAAATCTTGTGAAAGTATTCAAAATGTGATTCATTCTATGACAAAGAAAATGTCAGTAAATATTTTCATATTTATCCTCATTTGCATCTGCTTTTGGTGCTTTCCTTGTGATTCTTTTCTTCTTCCCAGCTGCCACGCTTAAAATTCCAACCAGGTATTTTTCTTTTATAAATCATGCCCACTGGATGTGAAAAGCCAAAAACAGCAAACAGAGATCAAGTTCCCCTCTGATTTATTGTTGACACACACCTTTATTTTACAAACGCAAGGAGACAATCAGATTTTACACCTTTCGCACCCCCTTAACCGACTCTGCATGATGATATATAAATGCAAGACCCTGATCCTCAGCTTGACGCAACCTTAGCCGGCTCTTGGCGTGTGCCTTTAACCCTTCGACACATTCTCGAGGTCTATAACTCAAATTGGTTCTCACTCAGGCGGGGGCAAAAAAGTGTCACCTGAAACAGCAAGTGCCTCTTCATTGAATCATTGCTTTTAGACGGATAAACTCACCGGGTTTCTGCCCCCAGCTGAGCAAGGTCAACGCTCTCACAGTCTCTTTGGTGGCACACTTCTTTAATCAAAATAAATATTTCAAAGCTCTTGTCTGTGAATATTTTATTTTGTGGTAAATTCAGAGGGAAAGGCTCTTCATTAAGTATATATGTTTTTTTGTCAAAACTGTCCGTCTTTCTTTTAATTGCTTTTCATACGTCATTCTCAAACTGTTCTATGCCCACATGTCGCTCCACGCACAGTGAAACGTTCATGCTGACAAAACGTCCTGAAACATCTGCTTCATGTTATGTTTGTCAGATCGCTACGTTGATGAAGAAAATGATATTCTTACACAAAAAAGATTCACCTCTCGCTTGTGATGTGTTACACGCACAGAGGGTGTCACAGTTAATAAATTAGGTGTTCTTGCTGGGTTTAATCTGAAGTTGGCTCCATTTGTCTTCCCGTCAGCTGACAAGCTTCCTTATTCCTGCTGAAGAAAAACATATCCACAGTCTGATGCTGCCACCGCCATATTTAAATGTGGAATGATCATCGGAGATCATCATGTAGAGAAATATTTGCTTCAAAAGCTGAAGTCTGGTAAAAAGCATTTTTTTGTATTTTCTTGAGGAATACTTCTGCACATGCTTTCTGTCAAATAAATTAAATAAACTAGATTTCATGGTAGTTGGCTGAAACTAGTTTTCTGCCACATATTGTGTTTTGCGTGTGAAGTTGTTTTGATCAAGTTTTGATTGTAAGATCCTTTTTGCAACCTTCCGAGGAAGTTAGATCAACTTCTTCCTGGCAAGAAGCAAAAGTTTTCGACCTTGAACACCATGGGAAATTTTGAAAAATTTCAACTACAATCATCCGTTTCTGTCTCTTGTCGCTTTGCGTTCCTGAACTTGCTCTCACTCCTCTTGATATGTTCATCATAAAAACCTGATGTATATTCATATGTTACATAAACATTTTATTAGCAGCCTCAAGCTGTGCGGAAAGATGTTGGGAGGCAGAAAAGACGACATATAGCGTGAGTGTGAATGTCATAAAAAAAAAAAAAACGGTGTGAACTCTTCAGCATGCGGGTCAAAAGAAATGGAAAGACGAGGAGAGGAGCGAAATTCACCGGGATGACAGTGACAGATGAGAGCCAGAGCTGACAGAGCGCTCAGTGATGGTGCTTTCTAAGCATCTGGTCTGCAGGGTCGCTTCAGCTTCTGGCTTCCTTTTCTTTAACCGTCTCCATCTTACTGCCTCCCATATCTCCTGACCCCACTTCCTCTCGATTCCTCCCACTGTCAGAAAGTGACAGCTCTGACAGAGAACCAGAATGTGCTGAAAATGCCCTTCCCGTTCTCTTTCTTTTCGTTCTCCCACACATAGCATTTGTTTTGACAAATCCACATTGCGACCCGTAGTTTGAATTAGAGTTCAAAACAACAAAAAGTTTTTCTTCTTTGAGTGACATTACATCAGCATCAAAAACTTTGTGTAGATGTCATCAGAAAAGGGGTGCAAGTCTGACGCAACTACATAAAGTCAAGTGCAGTAATTCTATTGTGGTTTTTACACAACATCCTTTGTTCTGTTAGTCTGTGTTCTACATTTTTGCTTCATGCTGAGGGAGATGAGAATTCAGCAGGATTGCATAGGAAGGCAATGGTCAGGCTATCATTCAAAAGTTTATTTTTGAAGATATAAATTAATTTTATATATTCTTTGATGATGTTCTCTACAATTTGACTCACTTGGTCAGTCCAAGTTTTTCTTTGCGGCGATCTTGATCTAAAGTCGGACAGAAGCTATATCCCAATTCCAGATATCTGAGAGAGGAATTTCTCAAGAGCCTCCCGAGTCTTGAGGCCCCTCTCGTGCTCCTTTCTCTTTAACTCACTGCACGCTTTTATCACAGGACTCAGATCTGAGAACTGTAACGACCGAAAAAGAAGGTTGATGTTTTTTCCTGGTCAACCAATTACATGTTAACTTGGCAAAATACTTTAGCTCAGTATCCTGCCAAAAGATTAAGCAGCAACTGTTTATGTTCTGATGTCTTAAGGAGCGTATGATGATATGCTTTCCAAAAACATTCAAATATTCATCCTGTTTGTTTTGCGCCAAACCCATCTGACATCTTACATCTGTTAGACCAAAGCACATGGCTCAGGTTAAAGTCAAAGTAGTTAGCAAACTCCTCATGTGTAAATTATGAAGGGACAGAAAATGCTCTTTCCTGACATGATAGCTTATAATAGTTGTTTTTGGAAACTTGGTGACCCCCAAAGATGGCTCACTGCAGTTCAGTGAGCCATAGTGACAAGATAAATACGGTTACTCTTCTGGCCTAATAGCCGTTAGATAAATACAAATGGGGGAATGTTACACTTGTGCACTCGTGTTCTCTATTATGTGCAACACATTCTACATTGTCCATATAGTCATTCATATAGCATCAGTTCATGCTTTATGGAGTTACTCATCTTTAAGATCCAGATGATGATGAATTCTGAACAAATTCCAGAGCAGGAATTTGTTCTAATTCCTGCTCTGGATTCATTCAATCCAGAGCAGGAATTAGAACAAACTTGGAATCCAGAGAAACTCCTATTAGTTTATCTAGAGAAACTACTCATTACTTTAGAGCAACATTATCAGAAGAGGAATCAAGAGAAACCCCTACTAGTTTAGAAATCACAGACTACTTATTCTTAAACACAATTATTCTTTTGTGTTTTCTTTTTTTCTTCCTTTGCTCTTTCCTTTGGTTTGTTCTTTTGTTTGTATTTCCTTCTAATTCATGTAAAGCACTTTGAATAGCCTTGTTGCTGAAAATGGGCTATATGGATAAAATTACTTTACCTTACCTTTTCTTAAGACTGCTGATTCTTAAATATTACATTTAGGTATTTCAACTGTATCCTCTATCAAACTTTAGATGTTTCGAAGTTCCTGCTGCTGCATCTTCCCCACAGTAAAGTTCTGATCCTGCAGCCAGGTTTACAATTGGCTTGTCTATAGGAGAGTTTTAGTCATTGTAGGCATGACTACAGCCTCAATTTGTTTGCATAGTTTTTAACTCTACTCTTAACACCGCCTGCCTGAGCGTCACCCTTACCAGCCACTCTTATGCAACTCTGTGCTGTCTGAGCTCTGCTGTGCAGAAATTGACACTGTTACAGTTACTGCAGAACCTTTGCCATTTGAACACTGGGTGTGTCACACAGTGCTTGCAATATTGATGGGAGCCTACTTAAATTGGCACTTTAATGTAGGATCCATTATATATTTGATCCCCCCCCCGGGTAATGTGTAGCCAGCTTGAGCTGGACTTCGCTCACAGCCCTCGCAGTGCCTTCGAGGACACAGCTGGTCACCGATTAAGACACAGAAATGCCCCCAACGGTCAGACAGCCATCAATAACCTCAACTATAGATCAACCAAAGACTTCATTGCTTTTGCCGCTAACATATTTAACACGCCAGTCTCAATGTGCAAGGTTAGAGGGTTGGGGAGGGATTTGTGGAAATAACTTCTAGCTGATTAAATGTGATCTATTAAGGTAAGTTACAACTTTGCTGCAAAAGGAGAGGAAAAAGTCAGGGTTCACACCGCATGTGTTCGACATCTTAATTGCGTCAATGATTATTCCTCCACATTACGCTTTTCCGGCTCATATTTATCGTTGTGTCCGATTTTCATTACGGCCTTCATTAAGTAGCATAAATAACCTGTGTAAATGTGACGGCACAACACAACACATCCCGTAACGCTGCCAAGAGATATCCATCTTGTCCCCCAGGGGATTCGATGCTACCTGGCTGAGTTATGTCTATTAGCTTCAGGTTGGCCCCTCCTCCTCCATCAGGACAGCAGTCTGCAGATGACAGCATTAACTTTTAAGCCTTTATGGCATCTTCTTTAACCAACATATACCATTAATCCACTTAATGGCCACCATGACCCCTTTCATCGTGTTTCATAAAATAAAAATATGAATAAAGCCCATTAAAATCACTATTGTAGAGCGTCTCGGTGATAAATTGGAGTGGCTCTATTAGAAAAATTGCCTCTGTCACAAATCAGGTAAGCCATGGTATATCATCAGTGCTATTTGCTGCATAAAAGCTTCTTTTTTTATGTTTGATGTGAGATACTGGTAAAGTTTCACTTTCCACATGTTGTGAGTCACTAGAGTTTGGTCATTTCAGTGTTTGTGTGCAGACGTCTAACTAATAGATAACCTGGTCTTCTGGTTTTACCTGATTTAATCTGAGGATCTTTTTAAATAAAACACTTTAACAGCAGAAGGATTTTTCCAATGTTCATGAAAATTTACTTTCTTAGTGCTCTCTTTGCCAAAGAATGCTCACAAAAACAAAGATATGAAGTGTCACATGTAGCAAGGGGATGAAAATCCTGAACTGAACAACTATGAAAGGAAACAAACAATTACCTGATCTGGTTTGATCTACATCACCTTTCAAAAGCATTACATCTCTACCATCCTATAAGAAAAAAGAACAGATGATTTTTCAAAAATATATTATGCAAATATAAATATGGAAATCATGAAACGTGATGGTATTGGCATCATGTGTGGTAATTTTCTTCAGCAGGGATAGGGAAGCTGATCAGAGTTGACAAGAAGATAAAATGACCTGAAATCGAGATAGTCATAGAAAAAAAAGTTAAAAGCTGCAAAAAAAACAACAAAAACCTTAAGACTAACGCAGAACAAGAACCTAACATGTACTGAACCCAAAGCCTGATGTTCACCTAATCTGAAACCAGGTGGTCGGGTTTGGTAAGTTCAGTCAGTCCTACAGCAATACAGGATAACCTTTCAGCATTATTTTGTTTTTTCCTTTGTATATGAAGTACTGCACCTATCGCACCTCATCGTGCAACGATGCAATCGCAACCAAAGTGTATTTAAATCAAAAAATATTTTGTTGAATTATTTCACCTCCATTCCTTGCTTCAGGACTTTTGTTTGGGCAAGAAAACAGGCTAGTCTTTGCCTTAGTTTTTCATGTAGGGAGTTTTTCTGTCACCTGTCAATCAAAGCAGCAGTGTGAAACCACTGAGTGTGTCTTTATCACTCTACCCATATGTGAGGTAATAATATCCTGTATGCATGTAGGAGACAAATTAAACATTAACTCCTTCCAAAAGTACATGTCTCTGTTTACATAGGAGCAAGGTTTGGTTATTGTTTGCTCAAAAGGAAAGTAAATGACATGACAAGCTTTTTCTTTGAAAGTCAGGCTGAACAGTTTTATCTCTACAAAACCGTGAACTGTTGCCTTGTTACCCAGAGACCCATCAACTGCGAAATAAAGGAGTAAAGGAAGCCCTTTTAACCTCATCTAAAGGCGAAACTGCCAAACTGTATTAGCCGTCTCCACACTTTGTTACGTTTTCACGTTAAATAAAGATCAAGATGCACAATCGGCATTCAAGACGCTTCACATCTCAAGGCAGCTATCTTCCAAGCAGGGGCAAAGGCCAAGAACACAGTATCCAAGGTGATTGAGCATGTGCGCTTGTGTGTATAGTAGAGAAGTCGTGCGGAAGAGAAGCTCGGGTCCATATACTGCTGAATTATGGAGCAACCCTTGCCGGGAAAGAAAAATTAAGTATTCCAGCACTGCTTCAACAGAAACCTCTGAGTCTTTCTGTTTTCACCTTTATCCTTTATCCCAAACTTCTGTTCCCCGAATTTCGTCTTCGTGGCTACTCAGAGGGAAATCTCTTCAAAGAACTGTGTCTCTCTGAGTTTCCTCTAACACCCGGTAACACTCTACCGTTCATGAATCGGTAACACGTCTGATTGAGCGCCACGTGCGATTTGCTGTGAGAGGAAGGTAAACCGGTTTGTGAGAGAACAAAACAATGAAATTTGGAGTTATGCACAACAAGAACAGCATTAAGCAGCTCCACTGCAAAAGCCTTTCAATGAAGTCCCAGCTACAAAATACATCACTGCTTTTGAATATTAACAAGAAAGGAATTAATTTCTCTTACCAATTACAGAGACTTGCATAAATACTCATAGCCCGTCAACTTTTTTTACTTTTTATCACAATGCTACCACTCATTTTAATGTATTTTATTGTGATTTATCATACTATCATAAAGTAGTGTGGTATTCAGAAGTGGAAGGAAAAACTAAACGGTTAAAAAAAAATAATCTGAAAAAAGTGGTTCTGACCTGACCTACAATCTTGTCTTAATGAAAAGCTGTGTCCCAAATTGAGACAAATTTCCACATTCCAGTTTATTGAATGAAAAGTGAAACTGCATCACAGTCAATCTGAATACAACAATTAACCATTAATGACAAACCAAAACAACAATCCCTAATCTCAAGAGGAGAAAATATTACGCTCTGCCATGTCATACGTTAAATCAAGACTGCTCAACTACTTAGAAGTAGTTTGAAAAGAAGTAAAGAAAGTTTGATTATTTGGTGTGTGACTGTTGGGTTTTTAGAGAAAATACAGATCTAAATATTAAAGATTAAGGACTGAGAGATATTTGTTTGTGTTAGGATGC
>CAEFZY010074779.1:0-15306 GCA_903066815.1 Brachyrhaphis roseni
CGAGGGGTCAATGAATCAATGCCATTGAATGGACCTGAAGCATTAGAGGAAAGAAGAGGTGAAATGGAAAGATACAGAAAGAGTAGAGGCTGGCGATATGACGTTGACTGGAAGAAAAGGGCAGGGGGGTCACCATTAACCAACAGGACAAGAAGGCCACTGAGGCATTCGATTAGCCCTAGCAGTCAATAGAGGTTCGATTGAGCGCTCTGCGGGAGCGACAGTGAGCTGTGTTTGCGGCCCTATTGTTGGAGATGTTGGAAATTGTGTGCATGTGTGCATTTTGGATGAAGCTGATAAAAGGCAATGATATGGAAAGCCCACTGTACGGTTATAAAAAAAATAAAATGGTTTTCCGTTGTTTTTTTTTTTATTGTGTGGTTTTTATTTTATGTAAAAAAATAAAATAAAATACAGCACACTCTAATTGGTAAAGATGCGTTAAAAGCCCTATGTTAAATCCATCCTCATGTTAGCAGCGTCACACTGATAATTTGCTCCAGTTTTCTAAAATGCACTATTGGTTCTTTTGTTTTCTATCCTTTATTATCACTTTAATATGCCTGGTGGCAAGATAATATTGGGACTAAAGGGTGCCAATATATGTGGAGAAGGGTACAAACTTCTATATTTCAACAGCCAATCTATAGTAAGATTAAAGGTTAAACACAACTGCACACATAGTTGAACTTTTGTAATTCTGTTAAGCTCACTTTTTATTGCGTTGCATTTTTTTTTTTAGAATGTCCTTCTGCTTCCCAGGATCTTCTGAAACACTTCTCTGGCCAACAAAGGTGCCTGAAGCTCATTCACCCACTGAAAATAAAGTGAATCCGAGACCTCGGAGTAACAGACAGAGCTGAACAAATTGAACTTTGCCCCATTCCACTGTAAAATGGCTGGCTGAAGTCTTTATCCCACTGATAGTGTCAAACATGAGTATGGAGTGGAAAAGGTGACTTTAAAAAAGAGAGAAAAAGTGGAGCTGCTGACCAAGACAGTGGAGTCATCTGCCTCTCACCACTGAGTCAGAAACCTGAAATACAGAGTCAAATTGAATATCCTTAAGGACTTACAGTTCCTGAACCTATTATTGTTCTGAAACAGCCAAAGGGAGAACAGCGTAAAGTGCAATCCTTAAGTGAATGAATGAATTGTGTCTAGTAGAAATTTCGTTTCAAGTAGAATATATATATGTATAAGTTGAATATATAAGACTTAATGAAAAAAATTGTTGAGATCTCACAACAAGTCTAATTTTAACTTCTCAAAGCTACCGCCGTTCATGATTACTCACCCAACAAAATAACAAAACAGAATAAAAGACCCAAATAGAACCATAAAACCTGTGCACTTTGGCAAGCTCTCCTGTTGATACCATTCCTGCTGACTTTACTAAATTACTTAATTGATGTTGAGGTAAAAGTTTATATATGAAATTTCTGAATACACATTCACTCCTTCCTTCCAACTCCAAATCTTGCATTACAGGTGTTAGTGGAGCACTGAAAGCTTTATATCATCTTGACATTAAGCAATATGCTGAGGTACTGGTATTTACAGGCAGAATTACTCCCAGGTCAACTGTATTGGTCAGCACTGTCTTTCTTTTTTTTTTTCCTGTTTGCTTTGCCTCTTCACACACAGGCTGGGCTTTCTGTCCTCACAGGCCAATGAAAAGTTTGAATGTGTGTGTGTGTGTGGGGGGGGTATGTGTGTGGTCACACATAAGCTTTTACCTGTGTTTTTCCAGGAGGTGTTCTATAATTTGATGCGATCTTTCCAGTGCTGCGACACAATGTGATATCTGCAGTGACCCAAAAATGGGCTCTAGTGCAAACAGCAGGAGAGGGTGAAAACTGTGGCAATAGACAAAAGACAGAATCAGGTGGAGATGTGGGACACTGGAGAAGACAGGGGTTGATGTTGTGGATACACTATATGTTTACCTGCCAGCAGGAGGACTGTGGCTCAATCTTCTCTCTCCCTGCCATTCTGCTCTGTTTTTACCTCTTCTGTTCTCTCCATGCTCCCTAAAGTCATAATCTCACCCTGTACTGCTGGGTCTCACCAGAGCAAAGTTTGGAAGACAGAGAGAAGTTAAGGTACGCATGGGAGAAAAAGTTACACTACCATCAAACATAATCCAGAAACTTTTGAAGCTAAGTTATCCTCCAAGCTCTATTGGTATTTTTCTACCAATAAGTGTTAGAAAAATAATGTTTTATACTATATTTATGCTCTTTTTCTATCAATCTAAGCACATTAACATGTTGACCATTTCATTATTTTTTATCATAATAGCAGTTTTCACTTATTTACTTCAACTGAATTCTTCAGGACTACAAGATTAGGTTTGTTGAGGTTTCAGTGGTTCACTCCAAATATATCCTTAGATCAGTGTTTCTCAATTAGAGTCTTCAGGGACCACTGCCTTGCATGTTTTAGGTCTTTCCCTTCTGCTACACACCTAACTCGAATCAGAGGGTGATTAACAGTCTTCTGCAGCATTGAGGGCATACAGAGGAGGTCATGCAATCATTTGAATCAGGTGTTCTGAAACAGAGATGCATCTGAAATATGCAGGGCGGTGGTCCCTAAGACCAAATACAAGACCAAACCCCATCAATCACATACTCAAGACATACCTATATAAATGTCTCTCCCTTTTTTGTTTTAACAAATGATGGTTTCTGGAATTACAAACTATGCTACAATTAGTATGACGCACAGGCCAGATTCACTGAAAAAAGATATTTAATTTTGAGCCAAATGAGAGAAACCAAATCACACAAATCGCATTATAATCAGCGGTGCACAGCAAAATGTACCTAAACTGTCTTGCTGGGCTTGCAAATCTGCGTTATTACACAACGGACAGATAACTTTCTTTTTTGTCAGAAGGTAATGCCATGTCACTTGAGAGACCATCTGGTGAAACACATCAGACAGGTTATTACTCACAGACTAATGTTTTCAAGCTCATCTTAAATTACAGTTAATAGTAGAATATTCCATATGACTAATCATAGAAACCATTGTCAATACATAATTGTGTGTTAAATCAAAAATATGCTTATTTGCTTATCGCTTGTTATTTTAAAAGGGTACTTTTTAAAATAACAAATCAGCCAAGCACATCTGATAAAGATGCATTAAGGTGCTTATTCAAACCAATACATTGATGTACAAAGTATTAGCATGCCCTTCTCCTAATCTTCTCTATAATATTAATGTGAGATTAGCTTGAAGCTCCATATGCTAAGAAAAAAAAGTCTGTCGTAAACATAAAATTAAACTGGTGTGATTATGCACATATTCAAACACATACACTTTCAACTTCCAACAAGTACATTAAAACACATGCAAAGGGTCATCACAGTCTCTTTGGACTAACAAGGAAACAATCTCTTTGTATAGGCAGATGTAATTTCCTTTCCCATTTCCTCTGCACTGACAGCAATTACTGATCCTCAACCCAGCAGAGAAAGAAGTTAATATTGTTCCGATATGATAATCAGTGGCTTATTGGGCGGCACATTAGAGCAGTGTTTGGACGTCAAGGCAAAAGGACAGATGGGAAAAGAGGAAGCTGGACACATTCAGAACTGCACACAGATGGATGCACACATGAATACACATGCATGAATACAGACCACTGACATGTACACCCATCTATTGTAGAATGTCCCATTTGGGTCTGTCTTTGTTTGGCACTGGAGCAACAAATGGTGCAGCTAATCAGAATTAAATTAAAGCATGTTTATCTTAAATGATTCTGTTAACCATAGAATAGTTTATTCTTATTTTGTGTATCTATTGCTAAAAGAGTGGTTTAGCCAAAGAAAATATGTAATTGTTGAAAAGACAGTAGTTAAACAGGAAGGTGTTACTGTGAGGAAAAAACAGCCAGACAGCTGATAAAGTTGATAACTGAGCTAAGTGTTCCTCTTTATGAAGGCTTTGGAGCATTTTTATAATTGTTTCAGTGCAAATACAGCACAGGTATGCAGTGTGAGCAACTTTAAAGTGTTTGCAGATCTTTACAAATGAATACCAGCACATACAAACAGTTGTTTACGAGTCTCCACTATACCCCAAAAGGTGTATGTATTCTATACAAATGAAAGAGCAAAATAAGGCTTGGCAGTCCTATAAAGACCAGTGTGACAACATTCACACTTATGAAAACCTAAATGGGGAGCACTTAAAAGCTGCCGTAAGTAACTATTTCCACATTTAGAGCACAGAAATAAAATGCTGTAGACAGTTTAGTAGCACTAACATTAGCTTACAAGTGTTGCCTTGGCAACAACTCGCCATCCCTGTGAAACTAAATTACATATCAGCATTCAATACCAGCATACATGTAATCAAGAATCCATTCGAATAGCAGATGCAGAAACAATAACCTGTGTATCAGTTATAATTGCAATTGTATTTGATTGTCAAAATAATGTGCAGAACAGTAGGAAGGCACTGTTCCAATGTGATAAGGCACCTTAAAAGGGTTGGCAAAAGTATCAAACATCTAGCTGCAATCGTTCCCCTGTGTACTTTATTTCTGTGTTTACATCCAAAACTGAAACGTGATCACACTGACTACCAAATATTGGGAGTAGTTCAGTTCCACCCTAATAAATTTGATGACTGCTCTAAGCAAAATTAAGGCTTGCTGACCTTGGAGTTCTGATTGCAGCCATTATATTTACTGGGGTTTGTTGATATGATACAATTCCAGACTGAAAAACCTCAAGTGAATTTTTAATGGAACTGTGGGAAGCAAAGACTGGAGCTCAGTCTTTCGAGCGTCACTCTGTGTTCTGCCAGCACGAGCACATTATCCTGGTGCGGTTTCATTTTCACTGAGACTGCTTCACTGAATAAAGATTTAATTGAGAACTCTTGAAGTATTTGCACTGCAACTGTCAACTATTACCCTCAGTAATTAGAGTTTATGATGATAATTTTCTATTACTGCTTTGCAAGCACAGTGCCGACCAAGCTGCTGAGTGACACTTGAGGGGGCAGGAGTGAGTGACAGCAGAGAGGAGGAACAGTCAGGCTGACCAGATGGCTGGAACTGTAGTGTATGCAGAGCTGTGGTTTATTACCGAGGCAGAATGTTTAAGAGAAAAGTGAAGATGATGACAAGAAAGATTTGTAAAAGATAATGCAAGAGATTATTTCAGCTAAACTTTTAATTGAGCACATAAGTTAAAATCCAGAGGAAGATTGACATACACTTTAGTTTTAGAAAAGGTGTACAAATGGTGTGCATGATTTATGAGTTAATAGTAAAGTAAATAGAAATGGACATTACTGCCAGTAGAGGTAGGTTTTTCTCCAAAAGTGTGAGGTGGAAGAATATAGAAAGAAAAACATGTTTAATGAATTACTGTCACAAAACTACCCATCTGTCCATCTTCCATATCAGCATATCCATGCAGGGTTCCAGTGAAGAGTGGGAGGGGTTACACTATGGGCACTGATCTATATTTTATTTTTCTTTGGTGTGGTATCTAGTGACTTGCTAACTTATTAGCAGTGGAACACTTGCTAATAAGTTAGCAAGTGTGTGTGTTCCTCTTAACACACACATGCACACCCCATCAAAGAATGAGTGAAAGAGAGAAATGATCTTTTAAAGCTATCACTATCACACCCTTTTTTATGTGTATGCTAGTATTTCAGTATATTCAGGTGATCCTGCCCTTTGCTGTTCCACTGTTTGCTTTGTCGTATATGTCAATATCTAAAACCATGTTTTTGAAGGTCTAAAATTGAAAACACATAATTCATTGTATGAAACTCAAGGTTTCATTGTATGAATGGCATACAATGTTTGTCATTTGCTCCGTCAAGACATAATGTGTGCTGGACGATGTTTGCTAGAAAGACTCTATAACTCTGCCATCACCTTGACAAAGTTGAGACGCATTGAAAAGCATAGATGGTTGTAACTTTCATCTTTCCATTTTCATTTTCAATTTAATAAGAAGATGAAAATAGCTTTTTAACCTCCAAAGTACTGTGGCCCAAAAGTGCCGAGATGACATACAGTTTAGTTTTTTGCAGAACTGCAGACATGGACATTTTACAAGAGATGTAATTATAACAGGTAACTGTGTAAGAAAATGCTTAAAAGTGAGAATTAATTTATCAGTCACAGGTCGTGCTTGTGACCTGGCAGTAGATTTTTTTTTTTTCTTTTTTATGTTAAATCCTTTTGAAGTGTATTCTTTTGTAATGTCACATATAATGAGTTCCTCTAGAAATGTTGAAAGAAAGGCTGAACAAAGGAAGAGAATAAGAGAGAAACAAGGAATAGAAATGAATCAAGAAGGAGAGATTATTTTAGAGCTGTTACAAGTTCATTACATTATTCACTGCTGATCCCCCTCAGTGTTTGGGCTTTTGTGAGCGTTCTTTCTCTTGTCAATTTATTTTTTTCCGTATTTCTGTTCTTTATCTTATCTTCACCATGCATTTGCTCCATAGAACTTTAAGATACCTAGTTTGATCATCAGATATTTAAATTCAGCATATATTTTACCAACTTTTAGCAGCACATGAATTTCTAACAGACCCTTCTTTCATGTAGAACAATGGCATGACGACCAGGAAAAAAGACCAATTAGAAATCAATTCACTGCAATATTGTCAATTGATGGCGTCATATCTACACTATTTCAGAAAGAACATAGCAACCAGATAGAAATTAGTTTTTTGTTATCTTCAGATTTTGTGGGAATAAAGATTACTTTTCATTTAGACATCTGGAACAAAGACAAAATGAAAGAAAGGAAAGAAGGAAAGAGAGAAGGAAAAAAAGAAGGAAGGGCAACCAAAGATGAGTCTATAAATTGAATCAATATCATTATGTAATGATTTCTGAAATAAATATACATGAAATTAAAGAGATGGCATTGAACTTACTTTTAATTAAAAAATCACAACTTTCATTGATCAAAACTATTAATTTCTAGATTTTACTACAGCATTTCTACATATACTTTTAATTATTGTGGTTGTGTGAAAAGAAGCGAAAGGATTTTTTTTAACTAAAAACAGTCAAATTGAGAATCAAATTGGACATATAAACTTAAATAAAAGAAGCACAAATTTTGTGTTTAAGGAGAAGCAAACAGAAGGAGCTCAGTTGTGAATCAAACCAAGCACATCAAAGTCAGGTCTGTTTCCCCAAAAGCCAACCAGGAGCCTCAGGGGATATTTAAGACACCCAACTTGCATTTCTGCACCTGTTGTCCATGTTTTGCAGCAGATGTGTTTCTCTACTGCACATAATCCAAGAACATTACAATTTCTTTGTAAATATTTCTTATGCTTAGGCTGTCTTTTTAAAACTAAAATTGCTGCATGTATTCTATACAAGAATATGCAGATATTAAAATTTTACAGCTTGAATGATGAAACAATGTGATTTCAGTCAATGTAAAAAAAATAATTCTCCTGTTGTATCAGAAATTACATCTAGCTCAGCTGAATTTGACTCATAATAATGTTTATTTTACATTACCTTAAGTAATAAGTGTTTTCTTCTTGATGTTTTTTTTTTGTTTGTTTGTTTTTCGCTTTCTTCGCTTTGTTAAAGAACTGAATCTTCATGCTTTAACTACATAATTTTTATGTTGGTTTATTTTTTTGTGTTCTTTTTCTTTCATTCTTGACAAGAGAAAGAGAAAACCCTACCATGTTATAGTAGTAAAAGAAATGTTAAAATAAATTGCAGTGTCTATCTTTCAAACAAAGCTGAATGAGTCAGACCTATATTTTTTATTTTTATTTTTTTCCTTCAAAAACACACAATACTGGTTGCTGAGAGCTTAGCTCCTTTTTCTGGGAAGATTTGAGGGGAGGCTCATTAAAAACAGAAATAGAGAACAAATAAAGAGCATTAAGTAGCAGTCAGAAAAAAAAAAACTGAGGACAGAGGAAAAAACAAGATAGACAGAGAAATTTGAAATTGTGGCCAGTCATGGAGGCATACATATGAGGAAGAACCAGTAGACCCTCCTGATTGGCATTTTTTTCATATTTATTACAATAAGAATAAATATTGTAATAATTTATTATTACAATAATAAATTATTATTTATAATTTATTATTGTAATAATAAATTATTATTATATTAATGGAAAATTAATTTTCATTAATTTTCCATTTAATGGAAATTAAATTAAAAATAATTTAATTTCCATTTAATTTAATTTTATTGCATTATTTTTCTCCATGTTTTATAAATGTGGCATTTGATTTGCCATTTCATGATCTTTCATTTTCAGTTTTATACTTTGAACATAAATTACTGTAGTGCATTTTTGTCACATTAAGCATATTACAATTTTAACAAATATTTAGAAAAAAACACTCATGTAGCCTCACAAAACTGTATACTTAGTGTTACAAAACACTTTTGCACAATAGGAAGTCATGTCTTTCTAAAGTAAAGGCTCGAGCAGAAAGTCCTTCTGGTATTTTACTCGCTAATCATGGATGCTCATCTTCTGTGCAGCAGTTTGTAGAGAATGAAATTGCAAGAAGAGCAACAAGATAGTCAACCATGCTCACATTCCTTTAGAGTAACACTATCAGTCGTACTGTGGGAGGAAGTTAAAGTGAATACGCAAATTCTTATTCAGAACATTCAGGAGTTAAAATATTTAGAAAGAAAACGACAAATTCACAGCCTATTATTTAAACTGTGCATGGTTGTTACTATTTTCTCTCTTAGTTTGCTATTTTCACTATATTTTCTACCTTTCAGCCTTGTTTCTTAATATTTCTGTCTGACTATAAGAGTATGTTCTATGTTGACAAATTATAAGTTAAGAGTTAAAAAAGTTGTTTTTGTTGCAGTAAACATTTGCAGGCAAATAATGTGTAGCATGGTGATGCATCATTGATTGAAGTTTATGTTGTATTGCAGCCAATACTCTAATTCTCCAGCTAAAGGTTTGGTACAGTATTTGCTGGTTGAAACACCACTTTTGACAATTTAAATTAATTCTGCCTACATAGTATAGTCTATGCTGCAGGCTTTCACATGCAGCATTTTTTAAAGAATGCATGTGTCTGACAAAAACTTTCAAACTCAATCTGTTCTTTTGACAAACTGAGAAAAAAGAAGGGAGTCAAGTGGAGGACCAGCTTTCTGAAGAAGACAGCAGATGGAGTAGGAGTTGGCCAGTAACAGCTGACAAAACAAGCTGCCATTAATTCCTTTTCAGCGGTACAACATAGAAAGTCCTTCACATTTCTCTGAAACATCAGCTCCAATTGAAATCCCACAAACTCTGCGCTGTTAAATAACATGTTTATTATGGGCACAAACTGTGTTAACAGTAAATATCTGCTCCATAATTATTGTGCATAAAGCACTGAAATTAAGTAGAGATAAGTTCAGAATTTCTTTGGTTACAGAGATGGTTCACACCTTTTACCTTTCATATAATATTCCAAACACACATAATAGTATACAGTATATAGTTCATAATGATTTTTCTATATGTTGTAGCATACAAATCCACTATTGGATTATCCCATCTGTAAAACAGATTAAGTTGTCACAGAAAAAAATATGTTTATTTTTCAGAATATGAAACATTAACAATATGACAGGCAGAGTGGGAATACTATGCATAATGAATATTCCAGCCTTCCATGAATAATCATATTTTGCAGATGTGAGAAGTAAATGGGACGTTGAAGAACATATTCTTTTCAGCCTTTGCTCTGAAGACTGTTTTCTCAGTTAGGCTGTTTTTTTTTTTTTTGTTGTTGTTTTTTGCTACACATGAACAACTCAATCTAAATTGCAGTTTTCCAATAAACTTACTTAAAATTGGGGGATGGACATTAGCATTTTCATAAGTAATAATTTGAAAGAATACAACTTTATATGTTATCCAGCATCAGATCTATTACACAATTAAAAACGTTTCAACTTTAGACTCAGTTACCAAATAACATTTTTATCCTTTTGAAAAAATTCTGCTGGGGAAGTGCCTCAAATTAAATTATATTTAAAGAAAAACTGATGCAGGGTAGTAGTTAAAGAACATGTCAGGGCTATCAGCAGCTTCAAGGATAAAAGAAAATAAATATATATCTTAAAGAAAGATGTTTTGAGATTAAACTGAAATGTAAGATAACTTCACAAACTTTAACAAACATCTTGCATAGACCTAGTTAAAAAACATTCTAAATATTTACTTGTATTAAAATTATTGTGAATTGGTCTGTTATATCTTATGCCTTAGTAAGAATTGAGAAGCTGATGAATTTAGATTTTCTTCATATGTTAATTTATCTTTTAGTAAATCAGAGAAATTATTTTCTCAAACCAAGCATTGTCAATTGTAGATCTACTTGTTACAGAGTTTTAAAGAAGTGTGAAACAAGGTCTTTGTGCACACGAACATCAAAATTGACCCGTCATTAAGTTTTTCTTTCCAGGGCATTTTTTGAAATATCACACTTTTTAGGTATCGGGCACCAAAAATATAACATTTTTATGGCTGTCCCTCTTCCAACACAGTTCATTCAAATGGTTGAAATAGCTCCTCTGGACGTTAAAGTTCTGTAGTAACCTGATAGATATATTTGTACACAAAAACAAATATACATTATACTGGGTCCTGAGGACTAATTTTAAATACCACAGCTCTAAAAATGTTGTTTATAATAAAATAATTGAATCTATATATATTTTTCTTAATCTGTCAGCATTGAAGGCATGTCTAGCATTACCCTTTGACACCTTGTCATTGGCTGATCCACTCCCCGTGTAAATTGTGTTCTGATTAAGTCAGATTGAGATAACAGCAACAAATCCATCAATAAACCCACCTTAAATGTTTTTGTTTTCATCATGTTCTGCAATACTTATGCTGCATTTTTCTAATTTTGTGTAAAGCTCCGCAATAATATATGAACAAAAAAATGTTCTCCTATACCTCCAACGTGTTCAGCATCACTTAGTAGCTTTTTTCAGCAAAATCTTCTACATATCTAACTGGTTCTGAATCAAAGTGAAGGAGCACAAAGGCATCCAAGGACCTGACCCTAACTGTTTTACAGTTTGGAAGACCTTTCAGCTAAAACAGTGGATGCTGGCAACATCGTACTGCATTACCCATGAAGAGTCCTGTCTTTTTAATGAGTGAAATAATAGTTTGACTTTGGAACCAGTGAAGCACTCTATTGTGATGGCTCTTGTATTGAAAGCGGATCTAAATGTGGTTCAAAACTTTCAATTTTTCCTCCCTTTTTTCACCTTAGTCTTTTGGATTTGCAGTCACATCTTAAAATTGGACCGTAAAGCCACTTTCCTTTGAGTACCAAAGGTGTTTTCACACATGATAATCTGATACACTCAGTTCGATTGAGGACCACAATTGCAACATTTGTTATATTTTCAGCTTGTGCGTTTCACTTTTGCACTGTGTAAAACAAATCAAACTCTGTGAGTAAGCTGTTATTCCTCTTGCATCAAAAACTTCTAAACAAGACGTTGAGCTCAACACCCTTCTTCACAAAACATAAGCAAAAATGGAGCGGCATCAGATTTGAGCAGTTGTAGGATTTCTTTTTTGTCTTTGCAGAAGAGCATGACCTATTTCTTCCACTAGCACTTGACACACGTTTGTTTTGGTAGTATTTACCCAGAATGCCATCTACTATAGTCTGCTTCTTGCTTTTGGAGTGGTCCCTGGTCTGTTGACAACCACATATGCATTCAAACTGCACCAGAGTTCACTTCAACTGAACTGAGATCTAGGTTTTGAGGTGAACCAGAGTTCACTTTCATGGTCTGCATCAGAATTTGATTGAATATTCACACCTCCCTAAACAAATCAGATTTTCTAGGTAAACAAACTACTTTGGCCTGAAAGTAGGTAAAGTAGAGTTCGTTGGTCTCTTAGGGAGTGAATGCACCCTAGGAGATCAATAAACTCTTTATGAATTTCATTTTTTTATAAACTTACATAACATTTTGAAGATCCTATTCTTGAAACTACTCTATCTAGTCTGTGGTAATGGTCTAAGGAGGATTGATTTAGAATCTTTTTCATTTTTTTTATAAATCAGACTACCTGATTACATTGATTACCATTTCAGCTTGGGTTTCCTTATAATAATTAAGTGAAATGTTTCATTTAGGTCACTAAATGTTGGTCATTTAGTGACCAACATTTAGTGACCAATGTCACTAAATTTTGGTCATTTAGTGATCTAAATGACCAACATTTAGGTTATTTCTAATTTCTAATTTTGAGAATTATACAACTACATCCAGATTTTTCTCAAAACACATGACAAAGACAGCTTAAGAAGGGCAAAAATTAAAGTAGTATATATTTTTTAGATTTTGCTTAAACTATATTGTACAAAAACTTCAGTCAAAGTTGTTCCATGTAAAATTTGCAGGGTGTGAGCGTTTAAGGCCAACAATATTAAAGTCATGATGTGGTGTGGCGGTGGACCAAAACGCAGCAGGCAGTAGACGTAGAAATAAATGGATGTTTTAATGAAGAAAATTAATCAACAAAAAATCCAAAATCCAAGGGTACAAAAAAAAGGAAACTAAGGAGATCTGCTGGGAACACAAAAGGGAGGAAACGGGGAACTGAAAAATACTACTAATACAAAAGAGACTAAGAGTAAAGAAAACCTGATGAACTAGGAGAGAAAGATATGAGGGAAACCACAACCAAACCTAAATAGAAACAAGGCTTATCTAACAACAATAAGAACTAAGGAACAGAAGATCTAAACAAAAAAATAACTTAACTAGAGTTACTAAAGAAAGACTAACTGAACCTAAAGAGACACAATAAGAACTAGTAACACTACAGGACTTAGAAGGACTTAAGAAATAACCTAACTAGAATTACTAAAGGAAGATATATCTATATAGACTCGGACATGGAAGAATAACTGAACCTAGGGTGATGAAATTAAGAAACAAATATTACTAGAAACACTGCAGGGAGGCTGAAATAAGAAATAACTAGAAGGATAAAATAGAATTAAACTTTAGTCATTAATGAAGGCTTAACATAGACTCAGACAAACAAGGACAGAACCTAAGGTAACTAAAGAATTAAGCCTAACTAGAAACACTATAAATAAGGAAAGCAATAAGACAATTCTAATTAGACTAAATACCTCAAATAATAATATCAAAAGGACCGTGAGGGGCTAAACCAAAGTGAACGAGAACATGAAGCAAAATAAAATGGAAAGCACAACCAACCCAAAAACCCAGAGTTCTGACAATTAAATCATGTGTTTTTAAGAACTAATACAGAAAAACTAATATCTCTGGTCTCTGAAAGAAAAGGTTAAACCAATCACAGCAAGAAAAAAGTTTAGTCCAGAGCAGACAAAATTTACCTGATGGATCTCACCTGCTGATGACAGGCACTGAGCTTTCTAACCATTGAACTATTAGGATGGTCCAATGTCACTGTAGCAAAGTGTAACAGATGGCACAGCCCTGTACCAACAGTTGGCTGAATGTGTAGTGCACATTATGCTCGAGGATTCTTGTGACCCCATCAGTCTCGTCTTTAAAAAGGTCTGAGCATATGGCCAGTGAAACCATAAAACAGTTTGCCTCACCCACCGTCTCTTCAAATCATAATGATGGATATTACTGCTGTTGTAAAGAGCTAGTTTTCATATCAGTGAAACAGGATAAATATTTCATGCACACCTACAGGTTCACTGTAAGCTGTCTTCTTCACACCCTTTAATGTTTAAATTGTTGACTTTTAAATGCAACATAGACAATAAACAATATATGTGACCTTTTGCAAAAAGTATTTGGTATTTTTTATAATGGATAATGGTTAATATTATACCATCAAGTGAAAGTCAGATCTCAGACTTTATCACTAAGTCTAAATAAAAGTGCTTATAAATAGTATATTTAGTTAATATTCCTGGATAAACTGTTATGGTGGCTATAATTTGTTACAAACGTCTTATTTGTGGTTATCATCAGGG
The DNA here is from genome assembly GCA_903066815.1 of Brachyrhaphis roseni. Classification (NCBI taxonomy): domain Eukaryota; kingdom Metazoa; phylum Chordata; class Actinopteri; order Cyprinodontiformes; family Poeciliidae; genus Brachyrhaphis; species Brachyrhaphis roseni. Next base: position 14,039 of record CAEFZY010074779.1, read on the forward strand.
ATCATTTTACCAACTCCATGAAAAACAATGTTCAATAAAATACACAGTGTTTGAAGTCTTCACTTCCTGCTTTGAGGACACAATTATGCTTCCGGCGGGGTGATTTCCCACAAAAAGTAAAGTTGAATCTACTAATTGTGAATTCTAAAATCAGATCAAACACAAAGAAAAAAGTATAAAGCTCATGCACATCTGTATACAGCTTTTCAGAAACATATTCCCAGCAGATTTACATTTGAAATTATTCCTATTTAATCAAAATGTCTAAGTTTGATAGGGAATGTGACAGACATCTCACAAAAGATAAAGTTTAAAAAACAAAACCTGTTTTTATTTACATTTTATTTAAAAGAAATAGCTACTGAAAGTGTTTCTGTCAATGGAAAATCCTAATTTGTAGTTAAACCCTTTTTATAATTGCTGAACAGGTTTCTGTATGTTTTCCACTTGTATTTTGAATGTGTATCTTCTACGGTGAGCTTGAAGTCTTTGATTTTGGAAAACCTCTTTATTATTTAAAGATTCAAAAGTATCAATAATGTTTCCAGTCAGAAGAAACAGGATAGTAAAATTAAAAGACAAATTCAAACCTAAATTTGCCAGAGGTGTGGATAATCTTGAGCTTAACTGTAGACCACAGGGCTACATACAGTGTTTATAATTGTGTATTCCTCAGAAAGCATTCTATCAGTAAGTGGAGCAGGGAAAGCCTGCAGGTTCCAAACGTACAAAGCAGCCTATTTTTAACTTTAGATGTATAACACTCACTTCCCATATCCTGAACCATAGATGTCTTTTTTCCTAACATGTAAAATGAAAATGTGGCATCCAAGAAGAATGTGTTTATGAAAGCCTACACTTTATGTGTGTACAATCTTATCCACATTACAGAAAATGTTAAGTGATTATGCCACTAGAACCTAACCTTATTGCTGATACAATGGGGAATCAAATGCCAGACACCACTTTATTGGCATGAGTAAGAAAGTTGACTTTTTAGATCTTTACAAACTTACAACCTTTGAACTCATACATAAATTATGCAATTGTTCTTTGTTAATTGCCAATATGGCAATGCATTTATTTGGAATGCAGGGCAAAAACATCCTGACACAACACTGTATAATGTTAATCCTCATTTGTCTGAACCAGCTGAAGATATTCTCCTGACAAGTTTGATAACCATAAACTATAGGACAAAAACAGAGCTATGTTTGAAAAATATAAATTAAAGGTGAAAAAATAGCTCTTATTTGCTAGTAGTTGTT
>CAEFZY010074780.1:0-16507 GCA_903066815.1 Brachyrhaphis roseni
ACGTTTAGCTCTCAACAATACAAGTAAACAACACCAAACGACCATAATATTCAACGGGACAAAGTACAAATGCAGCTTTTAGACATTTATAAAACCGAACTAAACCAACAACAGTATTACTTACATTCAATGGACGCACACAATAGAACGAAGTAATAAACGAAGTCTGCCTTGAGAGCCGCACCACTCAATACTCAGATCCATGAACGAGATGTAGCAAATATGAACGGGAAGCCAACCAGTGGCTGAAATAAATCACTACATTTAAAACACTTTAATAAAGCGGTCCATATATAAGGCGCACCAGATTTTAAGGCGCACTGTCGGCTTTTGAGAAAATTGAAGGCTTTTAGTTGCGCCTTATAGTGCGGGAAATATCGGTAATTAACAAGACTCAAACCTGCTTTATACATAAACTGTTTTGATAACATCAAGCAGGTTGAAAGAATTTGAGAATAATAATTTCAGTGAGTTGTTCTCAATGCACTTGCTACCCCAAAACAAGAAAATAACAGAATTTAAATTCCATTTTGAATGACCTTTTCTTAAATTCTGATATTACCATAGAATATTAAGGGCATTTGATTCTAAGGATGTTTTATACAATTAATTGCTATTTGAACTGTTGCTCTCAAAAATCTACACACTATTGTTAAAATGTCAGAGATTTGAGATGTATGCAAATAGTCTACACATAAAATTAAACTTATGTTGTATAATTCAACTGAAAAACAGAAATGTTAAAAAAATACAAACATGTACTCATAATCTAGCGACATAAACTCAAACTAATACGTTTGATTCAATTTTTGCACCTAATTTTGTTTGGTTTACAACTCACATCAACTATATGATGTCTGATTAAGTTTAAATTTTAACTATTGTAGTAGGATTTTACTGACATTTCCTAATATGTGTTCTTTTTGCTAAAGCCATAATTTACAGACATTAATTTACAATCACTTTGTAAAATGGGTATCAATCAAGTGAACTGTACAAAAAATTCAACAGAGAAGATCAGAGAAGATGGTCCTCAGTAAAACATGGGACAACACTGACATTACAGAAGCCCAATGTTTCACAAATATTAATAAAAAACAACACAGACCAAGGGAAACATGATTAAGGAGTCTACTAAATATCAACACCACCACTGACAGACCTCCATAAATTTCTGTCAAGCGCTAGCTGTGTTCTAGAAATTTTATATCATCTCCACATATGTGGAGAAATGGGCAGAGTTTTAAAGCAAGATGCTTTGAATTCCAAACAAATCATTTATTCCAGACTAAAGTCTCTTCAAGCTGTGGCAGAATATGCACTAGTATTATGCAATAATGAAACACAATTTGAACTTTGGGCCACAATTTCAAGAGAAAAGTTTGACACAAAAGCAATACAGACCCCAGTATCATCATTGTCTGGGGTTACTTTCCTCAGATGGAATTACATCTTTTGACACAAAATTCTGCAGGAGTCTGTGAGAAAGATGAACATTTTATTTTTGCAGGATCATAGTGATAGCAGAGGAATACTGAAGTTTTGGAAGAAACTAAAAATATGTGAATAGACAGTCTGATATGTATGTACAACTTCTGCAAGGCAGAGTGGGAAAATATTATGTCAAGATATGAAATAGTAAAAGAATCAAAAGGTTGTTTAACAAAGTATTAAAGGTTGTCCTCCTAAAAGAGTGATTTGTTTTTTTTACTTGAACCGCACATGATAAATGTTCTACTATCTGTGTAAAAAAGCTTTAAATTACTCATAGCTTCATTTTAAATCAAACAAAAACTTTGCACTTAAACTTTCTAAAAACATGTGTATACTTTTGAGAACAACCATATATGCTCCTAATTTTGAATTTGAAAAGAACTTCAAATTTGAAGTTAGACTGTTAGAAAGATTTCACTTTTTGTGCCCAACAGTTAGTTCTCTAACAACATATCTGTTGACTAATGCAGGTGGACTTTACCTTTGATAAGACTGTGATGTCGGACAACCTGACAGAGTGTAAGGATCTTCTGCTGAAGCTTGTCAACTCCCACCTCACCTCGAAATCTCATGATCGCATCAGCCACGTCTTCAACCATTACTCCGACCCTCAGCTCCTGACCAAACTATATGACCCAAGCGGACCCTTCAGACCCAACCTCACGAAAATCTGTAAAGGACTCAACAAACTGGTAGAGGATGGGACGATATGACGTGTGAGGAACATGCTTGCATCACACAATGGGAAATAAACAGGAAACACACACTTAAGACTCTGGACTGGTGGACAAAATTTCTCTTTTGCTGAGTTGCTGAGGAAAGACAACTTAAGACATCCGGTTTGAAAACAAATCTGGCTCCCCTTAGCTTTCAGAGAACATATCTGATGAAGTCAAAAGTCAGGAAAATGATATCTCAATTGTACAATGTACATAGGGGGCACACACATCATGTGTAAGTAAAGTACATAAAAAATAACTTGAACTTCAACAGATTTAAACTGTTATCAGTGGTCCAAAATGTTATTGTTTTATATTTGAGACTGTATTTTTTTTTTTTTATTGAGACCTAAGGGCTGTGTACAATTGTGTAAGAAAAATGAAACAGCAGTTGAAGAGTCTTACCAAAATGGACAGAGATGCCACTGTGCTGCAACACCACCATCTGGTGGTTAACCTGTGTTTCTACAGAAACAGTGCACTGCTTGCTGAAATATGGAGATGGACATACAAGTAATAAAAAAGGGAAATAACCACATAACAATTACAGGAACAATTATTCTTATTGCTGCGATTGACTGCACAAACATTTGATAAAACTGGAAAATTGACAACGGGAAAGTATTCAGACCTACTGAACTTTTTCACCTTCCATCATGTTACAATAACAATCTTTGGTATATTGTTATGAAGTCTTTGGTAATAGATGCACACAAAGTTGTACTCAGTGATTAAGTGAATGATTTATTTCAAAATGTTTCAGCAAATGAAAAAATGCCATACATTTGTATGCAGGATCCCTGACTCAATGCTTTTTATAAACTTTTTATTTTGCTGCAGAAAAACTATATATTTTTTCCTTCCACAGCATTTCTGTATAACTAGATCCCGCTTCCCATCAACTCCGATTTACATCAGAGAAAAACGTTCCCTCAGAATGATACTGCCACACATACATACACCTAACCAGATGGTCAGTTAAGGGGTATTGCAATATTTCTGTAGGTTTGCCTTTGTGCCACTTTCTTTTCATTTTTAATTGATATTTTGAAGAGTGGCCAGTGAGATATGCAAACCCTGTGATGTTGTTTTATTGCCAAATCCTTATTGAAAGCTTGTGAACGACTTTGTGTTGGCCTGTAACCTAAAATTTGATTTAAAAAATTAAGTTTGCATTTGAAACATGATAAAAGTGAAAAAGTTCAAGATGTATTTACACTTTTATAAGGAACTGTCTCTTCTGGCTATGTGAAGTTTGTCATTTTTGTAATAGGGTACAATTTCACACAAGCACCAAAACTGTAAATGTTCCAGCAATGCAGGAACAAAAATTAGTTTATTAATCATGGAATCACATAAAATAACAAAATGAAAAACAAAGTCCTGGCAAACAATAAAAGATGCTGTTAAAAATATCCTAAAAACATATTTCTGTGATTTGTCTATTTTTTTGTGTTAGCAACGTACAGTGTGAATCTATTTATGCTCTTATTGCTACAGTGAATGAGTATTTGCATTCCCTGGGTTAATGATCAGGAGTGGAAAATGCTGCATTTCCATATGCAGACATGACTGAAGCATCATGTGACAAAATCCTCATGTCCCTTTTCTCTGTAGGAACAAGCCAAACAGATACAGACAAAAAAGACTTTTCATACAAACTGTAGGTTCCCACAAATAAATATGTGCAATTTTTACTACATTTCTACAACAAATTTTAGTTATTGACTAAGTAAAAGGGTTTTTAAACTTTACACAGCAGCACTATTAGTAGAGATCTTTCACCATTCTGCAAATGTCTTGATCTACAGTTTAGTCCCTTCACCATGTGTGTAGTGTTTTTTTAATTATCAAAAAGAAATTAAACAAAATTATGTCACAGTTCAAAGATCTCATCTTCCCTTTCTTTCAGCTTCTTGGTGAGCTTAGTGGTAGTGAGGGGGACTGCCCCAAGTTGGGCTTGCTGCTGAAATCTAGATGATGAAATAACACTTTGTGACCTTGTTAATGGACGCCAGTCTGAAGTTGTGCTTGAGCAAGCTGCTTCTAGGGCTGCAACACTGTAAAAAAAAAAAAAAGATAAAAAGAAACACATGAAAGGAAAAGCTGAAATGAATCAATAACATTTACTTTGGTAAAGACTTTATACATATTCTCAAAGTCTAACTGTTGTTTAAAGTATCTGGTAATGCATATTACCAGATACCACACACACATGCAACCATTACAGCATCATCTTAGCCAACATACATAATTAACATCTGCTAATTTATGGTTAATGTAAAAGTGCAGCTGCAAAGTTCAATATTGACAAAATAAGTGGTAGTTCTATGGTATGTGAATGGAAATGTGCCTTTTTGATGAGATTACCATTAAAATAAAATTTGTTTTCAGTAAATGGTGACACTTTAAAACAGTTATGGTATAAAAACGTGGTAACCAAAAGTACCGTTTCTCTGCATCTTTGCATCCTCTGGCTGCAGCCTCCTTAGACTGGCTGATCAAGTTATCCAGTCTTTTAAAAAAATCTCCAGGAGTAAGATCTGATGCAGGTTTTCTATAATCCTCTGTATCACAGTTTGTCTTTCCTTCTTTATGGTCTTCCTCAGACGAATCTACTCCATTGATGTGGTCATTCAAGTCTGACAGGACTGGGATTGACAAGGATTTCTTCAGGAATATTGAGTCGTTGGTGTACAGTCTGTTTGCTCTTTTGATTAGCTCGACCTGGAAAATATATTTTCTTTGTCAGGCTTGAAGATATTTATCACATTTAATCAAAGCTTACAGGTGTGTCTCAATAGATTAGAATATAAATTTATTTCAGTAATTCAGTTCAAACAGTGAAATTCATATAATTATGATTACATATAAATAAGATATGTCAAATGTTTATGCTCAATCATTCAAATAAAAATTCAAAAATCATTTTCTCAGAAAAAATAATGGACATCCATATTTTATCCAGCACATGCACTTAAGACCAGTTTTTTTGTTTGTTTGTTTTTAACAAAAGCCTTCAGCTTATTAGGATTATTGGGTATCTGCATTACTGTATACAGTATATTCTAAGTAATGTTTAAGTCAGTTTGAGTTTGCTGGAGAATCGGTAATACTATGTCTATTAAACAAACCATTAATACTCTTGACAGGGTAGACAGATTCCAAGCAATGCTGGAAAACGTAATCAACACATCCATGAAGTTTGTTTGCGTTTTAGAAAAACGTAACTTTACAACGGTATTTTGTTAGGTAATGAAATGCACCTGTACAGGTTTCCAAAGTGCTGGGTGGTGCATTTTGTTTTCCAAAATACAGAAGGCAGACAGTCATTTCAACGTTTCATTCTTGTTTTAACAGTACATAATACTTACAGTCACGCCATACTTTAAAGCCAGACCCTGAAGTGTCTCCCCTGGTTTAACTGTGTGTTCAATGACTTTATGGCGAACCGGAGAAAGCGAAGAGCGAGTTAAGCTGCCATAAGATCTTGTTCTGCTTCCGCGAAGCAGGCCGCCTCCCCCGGATGGCAACGACGCTCGCTCCCCGGACATATTCCAGAAACATTTGGGTTGGTAGCAGCCAGAATGGAAGTAGAATACAGTTCCCAGTGAACTTTACATTTGGTAATCTCATAAGAGGGTAGGTTTCTTTTAACTAGAACGTATGCTCAAATGTTAAACTGGCAGTTTAATAAACCAGGCAAGCTAAGTTGTCAACTTAATCTACTTTAAACCGTGTTTCTGTTTTGTAAAAACCTGTTACGATATCAAAGAACAAAACTTGGTAAATCTACCTAGCAACCATATATCATTTCTATTAAAACATTAGTTAAATACAAACCTTACCTGCCTATATAACATTTGAAAAGTTGCTCTGAACCCGTAAGAAATAATATTTTTCTGTCTCACGCACGCAGCAGCTATGTGTTGCCATGGCTGCCGTGTTGAGTGATTGGTCACATGATTCGTCACAAACGCTGCATTCAAGTCAGTTGGAATAAGTCGCTATGTTTTGACTTTGTATACGCATTGATTAAAAACAACCACACATCTAATACTAATAGTTAAAGCAGGTACAGAATAATATTTGTGTTTTTGTTTCTTAGCTGTCTATTGGGATTTAATATAGTAATGTTTTGTAATTAAACGTTACTCAAATGTTAGTAGATTTTCCCCATTTGAAAGTTTTTTGCGAACGCATCACGGCTATCGGAAGTAGCTTGTTAGCTAATCTGTTCTGAAACCTGTTTTTAGATTACTGCTCTATTTATAATGTCGTTTAAAAGAGAAGGAGATGATAAAAGTCAGCTCAATATTCTGAAGGTAACAGCTCATTTAACACAATTTCCCTTGTGGTAAGAATGTAATGCAACTGACGTTAAATGTTAAAGTTAGCATCCTTTTACTGACCACAGTGTATCGGTTGTATGACGTGCAGTTTAAAATATTTGTTGATATCCAAATTTATTAAAACGTTTTCCAGAAACGTCGTGTGGCAGACCTTTTGTCTAATTTTATTCCGGAAGATGAAGCGGCTCTTATGAAAAATGGCAGGTAAGTTATGCCTTAAAACGCGTTTGCAACTGAAATCTAGTGGATTTAAATTGGTACAATAACAGCTGTCTGTTTGATTTGTAGATACACTTGTCTTATATGCTCCTACCGTCCCGTGTTTGATACGGTAGACATGCTGACAGTCCACAGGCAAGGAAAGAAGCATCTAGAAGGTGAGGATTCCCAAACAAAAAATTCACTTTTGGGAGCAATGATTTCATTCCTTTTCGAAAACAGGTTTGAGTGTGTGATTAGCATGTTAACTTGTCAAGTTCTTATGCTGTGGGATAATAAAAATAATATAAATTTCATAAAGTTTTTAATTCCCATCGTGCAAGACCTTAGCACAGTAAAATTGTGCAACATCTTGTATGTTTATATTGTAAAAAGAAAATGTGCATGCCTTTTATTATATCAATGGTCCTATTGGTACTTTGCGTGAGCCAGTCAGCCATCAAGAAATGGATTCCTTTGACACCTTGAAATTTTGTCCATAAAGATTATAAACAGAGTCAGTATCAAGCTCTCACCAGGAACAAGTCCAGCTTTAAAGGAACATTATGATGAAATAAACATTTAACTGGAACTATTACATTATTGATAAATGAAAAATACCTCCATGTGGTATTTTGATAGTCAAGATAAATTTTGACTTATTTAATCAGAAAACAGTTTATTAAAGCAAGTCTTAATGAATAGCATTTTTTCATTTTAGTTATACTGATATGATGATTAGTAAATGTCATCGTTCTTGTAATTCATTATATGGATTTGTTAGAAAGCTGCATTCTTTTTTCCTGGTGCATTTTCAGGATTGAAAGCGTTCTACGGCAAGAAAGCAAAGCTGAAGAATGAAATATTGAAAAGACAACATGAAAGCTATATCCAGTCTGAAGAAAGTCAACAGGTTGGTGGTTTTCTCTATGTTCACTCTGTTCTGTGTTCACCACTCAGCCATAACATTTTAACACTGTTTGGGTCCTCCTTTAACAGTCAGAGCCTTGTGGGCTTATCTGGGGACCTTCGGTTAATGATTCTTGTGAATGCTCTTTAACTGTTTGTGGAGGATAAGTAATCTACCTGAATGCAACAATTTAAGTTTTCCAAAAAGAATAAAACTGTAAAACCTAACTTTGAAACTTTGACATTTTAAAAACATTTTTCTCAGTTTCACATGCTATTGTTGTTTTTGCATCACAAGCATACCTACCGTTGCTAAAAATAAAACATGCAACTATAAATTGTGTCACATTGTTAAAATAATCATAAAAATATGCAAAGCTTTTTATTTATGTCATTTACTCCAGGCTTAGCAGTTAAACTCCAGGGAATCAGTTTTGAATATAATTACTGCAGTACATATGAAGATGTGTGGGAAATCTGTAGGCAGTAGTCAAATTTACCAGAGGGCAAATGAATCATCATCAAAAACAACATGAGCTCAACAAGCTGTCCTTGACTAACACTTTTAAATCATGTTGTTTTGTGTGAAATGTGCTATGTGGTGTCTCTGGGAATGTCTTCTGACTGACAAATCAAACCCTGCCATACATTTTAAAGCAGTTTGGTGCCTGAATGTTGCATGCTAGCAGATTATTTACCAGAATGGTTGCTTCAGTGAGCTCATAGCAGCATTTGAGAGAAAATGAAATTTAATAAAAAGAGTTTTATTGTGCTTTCAGGAACCCTCCAGTTCAGCCCCTTTACTGGCACAAACACGGAAGCTCACCCATCATGCTTTACTAAAGACTGTCCCCTATAACAGCTGCCACAGAAAAACCAGGTGTGTCTGTGTGATGTGCAGTCCCCTTTTATTTTATTCACACAATGAATAGCTCAATTTAAACTATAGCTTCTGTCATTCTTTCCAAGTACAAAACCTGAAAGAAGACCTATGAGTACTGGCTCCGGTGCAACTGGAAACCTACACAGCAAATCTCCATCTGCATCCTGTAAAACTGATGTTTCAGAAATATTAGCAAGCAATGATGACTCTAATGCAGGTAAAGTCTCTCACTGGAAATTAATGTGCTAATTTTGTTTCATTTCTGAAGTTATTACATTTTTTTGATGATGAATTGTCATCAACATTAGTCAAAACAGAAGACCTGGCTGCATTAACACAAGCTGAAGAACCTCTAACAGCACAGAGGAGAAGGGAAATGGAGAACTATCTCAAACTGAAAAGGTGAAAAATATTTATTTCGCATTTCCTCTTATTGTTGGAACCGAAGCAAAGCAGTAAAGTGATTGTAATTTATTTCATTATGTGTTGTTTGTATTTTTTTTAAGTGATGGGTGGGTGCAAGATCGTAACGGCCAGTGGGTCAAAGACGAGAATGTGGAGTTTGACTCAGATGAGGAAGAACCTGCACCGCTTGTTCCCTTATCGACAAGCTAGTGTCACAACAAAGAGCTGTGAGACGCCTCTTATTGTACCACAGTGGTACGCTTGATCAACAATTCTGTTTTGAAGAACCAGAACTCCTGTCAGTGAGGACAGTGTGAAACTAACTAAACAATTTTCTGGTCTTCCATCAGAGTGTGTTTTTTTTCTTTTCTGATTATTTAACATCCTTTTTTTCACATCCACTGTAGTGGGCTGTTTAAGAAACTATGTTGTCTTTGTTTTCCTTTTGATCCTTTATGACTGCAGTGTCTTGCTGAAAAGTTGTTGCAACTCACCAGCACTGCCTGGATGTTAACAAACATGTTTTGTGGGCCGTAACCTGCTGGTATTAAATAAAGTCGCAAGAAACAGGAAGAAAACATATTGTGCAAATGTTTCCACAAGGTAAATTCCAAATAACTTTTAACATTTCTGTTATGTTTCTTTAATACATATTACTCTCATCTACTTTTACTTTAGGTGTTTACAGCAATATACCAGGTATACATTCTAGGCTTCTTCCTAACAGGTATCAACTTACATTAACTTTACAAGTCCACCCGTGCATTAAGAATGTCAGTTCTGTTTAGCAATAACTGCCGTTTTGTCACTGAACCTCCAAGCATTTTTATAGTTTAAAAACTAAAAAACATGCAGCATTTTTCTGCTTTTGTTAAACACTGTGGCTTTCAAAATACACAGAAGTTATTTCCACTTCACTTTCTGGAAGTTATTGAGTAGTAATACTATTACTTCTACTAGAATGACATTCAACAAGCACATACATAAAGTCAAATGATTGCGAATTGGCTTAAAAAAATGTCAACTTGCTAGATCCATACAGGAATCAACAGTGGATAACTTAAGAGTTCAGGAGAAAAATGATCAAATTTAACTGCTCAAAGAACTTTAAATCTACTTGGTTGTCGTATTGTAAGTGTGATCTTTGTGCAAACACTCAGAAAGGTAAAACCATTGTATTTCACCCAGCCATTATCATGTCTGTTATCAAAGTTTGAGATCCAAGCAGTAGACATTTCCTCTTTCACACTTTAGATGATTTTCTAAAAGTTAATTCTCTAATACCTAATTACATTGTTTGCATGATTATTAGGGCTAAATTTGATTAGCTTAATGCATTTTAATTAATTAATTTTTTTTTTTTCATTGGGGTCAATATGTCTTAGTTTGATTCACTGTTCGTTTTCTTCCCCAATGATCGTCTTCATTAACACAAAAATGAACATTTATTAGGATCAGTAAAACTTCTACTTTAATAATTTCCAGAAATACTTTTTATAGTTTTCTATGAGGATCATGCTACTCACAACAATATTGTGTCAAAATCATAAGCCAGATGTGGTGCCTAGTCTCAATTGTACAAAAACAAAAAAAAGAGTGTTTTAAGGAAATAAGTAGTTGGTATAAGGCTCTAAAGTGGTTGAAATCCTCATCGGTTAGCAGCTGCTTCTGTTTGTAGACGTCTGGGTTCACAAAAGTGCAGCTCTCTTAAAGTTGGTTCTTATATTTGGAACAAGGTAACTCAAGCTCAGTGGGCTAATTTCTGTTTTGCATCAGGGTCAAGAAAGGGAGGGCACAGGGTGTAAAAATAGCTCTGGAGTTTGGGAAAAGTCATTGGATCAGGGAAGAATTAAAATAATTAATTTGATGTGATTAATTTGTTCTTAAAATTCAGTAATATTTTGAAGTTATATAATTTTGCCATAAAATATGCAGAGAATGTGATCCTAAGAAACATTTTGTGACTCATATAAATAGATAATTTCCATATGTGCAACTGTATGTACAGTAGAAGAAACAAAATTAAACTTGCCAGAGATGTAGAAAAAAATAGTACAATAGATATTTTTATTGAAAATATTTACAGTTTCCCTCCCCACAAAAGATTTAGCACCACAAAAGTGAAAAAGTTTCCATGAATCAAATAATTTTCTGTGATGGTGATGTTGGTGATGAACAAATTAAATCACAAAAAAGACACAGCACATTTGATCAATCGTTTTATAATGAATTCAGCAGTAAATGAAATGAAATGGTTAAGCATGGAGGTTGGACATGGTTCAGATTAATTTGGGATGATTCGTTCATCTCTTTCACACCCTAATGAAGAAAGCTGTTACATCGCTGTCATCAGAGGTCTTTTCAGGCTCTGAAGGGCTCAAGTGTTTCTCCTGTTTGCTTCATCTCAGTCTCTGTTGGCGAACTGTAAAGCAAAGAGATCTTACAATGACATGTTCTCTGTTGTGGTTGCTCCAAAAAAAGCGATTTTCTTTTCTAATTGGCAAATGCAGTTCTGATAAAAACTAATAAAAATCATTACTTCTTTCATAGATTTTATCTTCTATTTGTTAATTTGAATTCATTTCCCAGAATGAAATGAATATACAACAAGCAATATGGGAAGTATGATTGTTGCAGAGTTTTTGTTAGTTCTTCTTTTTTTTGGTTTTGTTTTTACATTTGCATAGCAAAAAGAACATATAAAAGCCGAAATATATACAAACATTTTTAAATATCCCTTTATGAGTTCCATAACAACCAAAAACTTATGGATTTACTCTACGTGGTTATTTGATCACTCATATCAACAGAATTGCTACAGTTTAAGTAATTTGATTTTCTGGTATAGACTCAGCATTTACTTCTTTCAGGTTTAAGGTCAGGGACAGAAGCCTAAATGTTAGACTGTTTTATTCATTGCAAAATCATTGTTGATGTGTTTGGAATTGTAATGCTAGTTGATTTCGCCTGTTTTATTTGTCTGGTACGTCAGATGAGAGAAAATGAATTTAAACATTCAGGAAACACCAAAGCTCAAGCTACTGTAAACTGCAAATGACAGAAATACCAGTTTCACGTTCAAATTAGATGTTTGAAGGAGCTTTTCAAGCCTAAAGGCTTAAAGTACAATAAGTTGAACAAGATGGTGCTTTAATCTGTTTCAATACCAGAGCTATTGGCTCGTTGCACAAGATGAATGGAGTAAGAAATGACAGTTCAATCAGCAGCTAGATGGCTGATCTTCTGACAGGACAATCATAAATGATTTGTGGATAGATTAAAGGGCATAAACCTTAATCCAATAAAAATATATTAATTGAAATTGTTTGTTGTATGATCATCAATAATGGTTCAAATACATTATTAAAAGTCAAAAATTCTTTTTCCAGACATGCAAGCTCAGGATGTGTTCTTGTTTTTGTGTGTTGATCTTTATTTGATTACCAAAGCAAAACCTTAACAATTCATGTTGTTCTGAGCAGACTGGGCAGTACTCACTCATGTCATTGTTTCTTGTAATGGCCATGGCGGCTCTGGCCCGGGGACCCTGCTGGTTGAAGTGATAGCCGAACTTAAGAATGCTGGAGTTGTTTTCCAACATGGAGGCAATCTCCATCTCGACTGTGTCTCCCAGTTTCTGCCTCTGCATAAAAGAACAGGAATGGATTCATCTCTTGTTCTTTTGCTGATTTTTTACTGATACGGATTAGACTAATTAAATGCATTGCTTGAACAAATGGTCACATCTGTTTCCTACCTGGTTGTCAATCTTGAGCTCCACCAGTGTGGCATTGTTAGCCATGGCTTTAATGATAGCCATCATGCCATCTGAAGTAATAAAATTGGACTCAATGTTAAGACTCTGCAAGCTGGTGTTCTCCTGTAGCATCTCAGCACATGCCTGGAAACAACAGCACACATAATATGGTCACATGCTCTACGTTTGCATTATCTCTTTTGTTTGACAGATATAAACCTTACGACAAACACTTAAAGGATGCTGATTTTTGAATAGTTTAGGGAAATATTAAAATTTTATTTATTTACTCAGAACTACGTAAAGTACATATCCTAGTAAGAAATATATCTAATTTGTAAAAAATAAATGAAATCATAACACCAAAATCTTAAACTTCTTGTTTTTTGCTGTTACTGTTAATAAAAACACCAATGTACTCACATAAGCCACAGGGTCATTGCTACGAGTTGCAGCAATGCTTAGAACTTCTACATGGGAGTTCTCCTTCATTGCGTCAAAGACTTCCTTTAGTGTTGGGATGGGAATGTCCTACAGGTCAAAAGGTTAAATTAGCAGTCTTTATTTGAGCCAGCTTCAAATTACTTAAACTATTTAATAGACTGTGTGCTGTAGCACATGGTGACGTGACAAATATTTGGCAAAAAGCAACTTGAAAAAGTAGGGTTTTTTTTGATGAACCAAAAAATTAAGTAGCAGACTTTTGCTACTCTTGCCGTAATGCTGAAACTACCTTGATGTTGTTCAGGTTGACCTCAGTCAGAGAGCTGTCATTGTTGAGGATTCTCTCGAGGGTCTCCTCCGCATTGGTGGGGTTTGGAGGTTCTTCAGGGAAGCTCTTGAATGGATCTGGTTTCACAACACCTGGATGCAACAGGAAGACACAAGTGAGGCTAGAGAGATGCAGAGTGAAATGAACCTTGATTATACATCACTATTCAACTAATCTGCCTTTCTAGAATGAGTATCACTCACTGTTGATGCCCTCTGTGTTGGCGATTGTGCCTGTGGTGCCCAGAGCATCGTAGTACTGCTTGTTGCTCATCAGTGTGTACATTCCAAGGATGGCTGCAAGGAGAGGAAAACTATCACTACACAGCTGTGTCATGGTCACTGCTGAGATATAAATATGTTTATATTTAAATCAAAGCACATGCCACAGCCTGCTTTACAGTCCATTTTCTTTTTTAAATCTGTGCTGTTACTGTGTCCAAAGATACGTTTTTACACACAGGTTTGTTGGTAAACCAGATTTTTATTTTCTTTTGTTCCACTTTTGGATTTAAAACCTAAAGACTTCTGGATTCTCTGCGTGTCATAATCAAATGTAAGCTTCTTTGCATGTTTTTCGAAAGCAAAAGTGTAGTTTTATTTCTACTGAGCTTAGTAGGAACCTGGATATCCTATCTAGAGTTTTGCAAGGACGGATGGATGGAAATTCACATTTGACAGGATTTGTTAAATCATATGAAAAAGATAAATGACAGTAAAAAAGAAAATTGTAAGCCACATTTGTACACAAAAGAAATAATTGAAGAAAAAGAAATAAAAACAATCTGACTGATGTTTAAAATGAATATTTAAAAGGGAATGTTATTAGTTAGTGCATACTTATTAGCAAGAAATACAGTATATAGACATCTATTTTTTGTAAATTTGTCCTTATTTTACACCATTTTATTCTTATTTTTCTGTTTTTATATTTTTGTTCATCTTAGTTTGAATATGCATGCCTCTATTTACATTTACCCTGCTGCTGGTAGTTAAATTTCTCCACTGTGGGACAATAAAGATATTTCTAATCTAAAGATATAAAACAGTTCTCAGAAACATTGGTTCTAAACTATTCTTTAAGTATTTTTCAGTTTAAACTGTATTTTTAGATTTTAAAAATAAATATGAAAAAATATATATATAAATTCCCATTTTCTCATATGTTTTGCCTTGGAATCAAAGGCTCAGTTTTCCCAGTGAGTTTGTGTTTGTGAAATAAACACAAACTTCTTTAAAGAAGTTTGACCTACTTTTGTAGTTGGTAACAATAATTACTGAGGCTATTAAATCCTCTAAACAACATCAAAACAACTGTAATCAATAGGTGAGAAGTGCCATATTTACACTGATATGCAGTTTAAAAACATGCAAGATGTAGTACCACAATTTCAATTATGCGTTAGTGTTTATATTTGATATTTATATTCATTGTGAATAAGCACCATATAAATAAGCTGAAATTAATCCAATCATGTACCCGGCAATAATTTGCAAGTTTGCAGCAAATATAACAACATATACAACAAATGCATCTAGTATAGGAAGAGAAAGGTATTTTTCAAAATAAAACGTTTTATGGATCAGTACTTAAGGATTCAAAACAGTGTTTTCCTTCATTTACTTAAATGTGAAGTGAAAGTAAATGTATTTAACCTGAATTTTGCTTTCTTTGTCTACTGCTATTACAGTTTGTCACCAGCAGGAGGCAGACTTTTTTTTTTTTTTGCATGGTCTTGTAAACTGCCAGCACCCATCTGATGTAGAAGCCAACTGCTGTGACAGCACCCACCTCCCCACCCACCAGCCTCCTGGCCCGGAGAGGGGAACCATGGGAAGGGCCTTGAGAGAAAAGAGAAGCCAGGGGGGACAGCTGCTAGTTAAGGGGGCAGGGATTTCTGGGAGAGAGATAGAGGTGTTTCTGGCCATTAACACCTGGACGTCATCCGGTTTGGCCCTGACAATAACCCATGGTAGCTTTATGACTCAAAGTAGACTATTGAACTAAAATATTTAAACTCAGATTAAATGTGTTTGTCAAAATTAGGACTAAATTTTAAATCCAACTTTTCTGCTTATCCTGCCTGGTGCTATCTGAGCTCAGATTGGATGTTTTATATATTTTTTTATGTGTTTGCCCACACAAAGCTTGACAGGGGCTAACTGAGATTTAATCCTGATCTGGAAGCTGTCCAGGGTCAAACACACGGTTGCTGGACAAACACACTCCCTCGTTCTGCTTTTCCAGATGCCTGCTCGTCTGGAGAGTGTGACTGCTTGTTTGGCCTTCTTTGTCACTCTCAATAAAGTTGACTCTCTTAATGATTCAGTTTCATCCACTGCAGACAGACCCAACTTCTCCAATTACCAGCCATTACTTTGAAGCAGCGAAGCACACGACATTCTGGATCCTAAACTGAAGTTTAAGGATTACGACCTTCAGGAAACATGGGAAACTGGCTTTATAACTCAACACAGAGCCTTCACACATGTCTGCTTGGGGCAGATACAGTATCTTTGCTCTCACCGTCCCTACATCCTCTCCGCCCTTTCTTCAGTGGCCTGCAGCCAGGCTTATTTATTTTAGTGTTTGCTGAGCTCGGGGAATTGGAGCTAGCTGCGTTTCTGGCAGCGTCTGTTAACTCGGGACAACTTTGCCATCTTAGTGTCGAGGGAAACAATTTGAAGCCAACAGCAGAGACAACAGCCCTGCATGATTGAACTATGTGGGTCACAGCGACCGTTGTGAAAACAATGAGATCACACTATGCATTGTGGGCCATTATTATGGGTTAGACAGCAGCTGTTGGTGGGAAACTGAATGGGGAAAGACAAAATATGTCAGAGCAAAATAAACGTTTTTTTTGGGTTTTTTAGGCCCGAGCAGCAAAGCGCTGCGAAGGCCTATTGTATCTGTGCTGTTTATTATTAGGCCCGAGCAGCTAAGCGCTGCGAAGGCCTATTGTATCTGTATTGTTTATTATTAGGCCCGAGCAGCAAAGCGCTGCGAAGGCCTATT
>CAEFZY010074783.1:0-11239 GCA_903066815.1 Brachyrhaphis roseni
GAGAAAGGCATGAAGGCCTCAGGTTTGACAAACTCTCCCTGTTCATTCAGGAAGTTTTCAGGGTTGAACTCATGAGGAAATTTCCACTGTCCCTCTTCTCTCAACACTGAGGTCAAGTTCTGGATGATCATTGTACCCTGAAACCAAACAGACAACATGATTGCATTGCTGTTCCTCTTATGAAGTCATTAATGTTTAACTCACTTTGGGAATGGAGTATCCCATGAGCTCTGTGTCCTTAGTGGTGCAGTGGAAGACACTGAGAGGAACCGTGTTGGCAATCCGCTGGATTTCATGGATCACAGCCTGATTTAACACAAATTTTCTATCATTAAATTCAAGCACAGACAAATAAAACCAGAAAGACAAAACGACTTAAAGTTACAATTGGAAAACAGCCCAAGCATACACATTTTTAAGCTCCGAAAACCAGATTTTTTATGCAAATATTTGTTTAATTTATACATTTCTTCTGTTTGTCTCTTTGAGGTTATATATCCTAACCAGAGTTACAAAGGCGACCTCTGCAGGTGAGTGCAGCATTCCAAAATATAGGACTGCTTTTAAAAAACTGCTTTCTCTTTTGTTGCTACGAGTCATGCCTGAAGTTCTGATTAGAAATCCAAAATAAATCATCTGATGCGCTCTACCTGCACATAAGGCATGCTGAGTCTGTCCTCGAAGCTGGCCCGATCCTTCCCCTGCAGCACCTGGTCGATCTCCTGCTGACATCGCTCTGAGGAATCCAGTGTTGCTGCATGTTACTGCACAACTTCAACCGTAATAAAATACACTTATCCCTGGCTCATGTAAGGAGAATACTGAATAGTCAGAAGATTAAAGCAAAACTGAAGCAGCAGTGAAAACAAACCGTCACAAAGATGACAGAAGAAATTGTTTTCTCACTCTAAAATTTCCACTTTGTGGTCAAATAAGACTCTCAGGTACACTAAATAAAACTGTGACAATAAGACTATGACTATTGGTTTTTATGACTCAAAAACAAAGCATCATAATGCATAATGCAGATCTAAATATTGAAATACTAGATCAGCCTAATACCATTTTTAAAACATTGCTAAAAAAAAAAAAAAAAAAAAAGGAGTTACCTGACCAAACAGGACAAATAAAAACTCAAGCCTATTTTTATTTTCAGGATGTTAAATTATTGTAATAGCATTTTCATTAGTCTTTATAATAAAAATTGATCAGACAGCTGCAGCTGATAGAGTCCTGCCCATCATCATCTACAATAACTCTTAATACAAGTTACAACAACATTTAATTTCCCTTTGGGATCAGGAAAGTATTTCTGAATTAGAACAAAAAATGTTCTCCAGGAACATTTTCATTTTTATGTTATAAATCATGCTTAAATTTTATTGTTGCTCTTTCAATATGTGTATTATTTTAATTATAAGTTTATTTACTTCTTTACAGAACTTGTATCCACTAACTTGCATCACCTTGTATTTGAATTGGCTTCCACATCAAATTGTACTTGGGGAATTTATTAATATTAATGTTAACTGTGGTACCGATTCAGCCCCTTCCTCCCTTCTTGGATGGCGACTTTTATCACTGATTTTTGTGACCATTTGTGTTTGCAAAAAACCACAAGAAGTGGAAAGAGAAAACAGATGTTTTTGTAGAAAACAATAAAAAGATTGTTACATTTAACCTGGCACAAAAACATTGCAATGATAGCATTGCGTTGTTGAGGTTACCTTGTATGTGTGGGTAGTTCATCAGGTAAAGAAATCCTGTGAGCAGAGTGTTGGAGGTGGTGTCAGTCCCAGCAAAATGAAGATCCAGAATGTAGTTTGTGAGCAATTCCTCTGAAAATGAAGAATCGTCATCCTTCCTCTGCAGACGGGGACACAGAAAAATGTAAGGCAAAATAAAATAAGATAATTACCCTTAGTAATACTTTAAGAAATGCACCAGAAGCACCAGAAAATGAAATCCTTCAGTCATTTCAAATTAAAGTCAATTTATGTTGGAAACAACCCGCATGTATTTCTGCATTTCCATCATGCATACATGTCAGTTAACTAAACCAATTTAATATCAATCCAAAACCTGTCATGAATGCTCAGGCTAGTTAGCATGGCCACCGATGATGAAGGATAAACAGTTTTCCTGGAATGCTAAGTTGTTTCTCCACCATTAGCACATTTAGTAGCCCTTACATATGCATGATTGACAGCACTAAGATCCTCCTCTTGGCTCTGATTGGTGCATTTCAGACGCAGGATGTGAATGAGATCTGTCTCATATTATACTGCCAGGACACAATGACAATTTTAACATATTTGGTAAAAACATGTTTTTATAATAGTTTCCCCAGATTTTTTAAATCTGTCTAAAAGGCTCGTCTCACATTTACCCCAAAACATTCTGATGATTCTAAAGAATTTTTCTAAAATACTCTGCAGACTGATGAGACTAAAGTGGAGTTTTCCTGTTACATCTGATATAAATCTAATACCACACACCACTTTGGGAAAAGTGGTCTGGTGGACTAGTTTTATCATTAGTTTTATGATGTTGTGAAGCCTGACTGAACACAGCTTTTATGTTTTAAATAGAGTTGACTTTTGTTACACACCTTATCTAATTCATCCAGGTAGCAGTCTAGGAAGTCCCGCGGCTCACCAGGGACTTTGGTCTTTCTGTGCTCCTTGACCAAATCCATTGCAATATTCTGACAAGTCTAAACAGAAAAGCCATTCAAAGCAAAGAAGTTTAGAAAATTATGGAGATTTGTATCATGCATTTTTACATTAACATCTGAAGGCAAGAGGCAGGTGAGATCCAGAAAATACTGTGTTTGTTTGTGTACTTTTTATTTAATGCCTACTGACCAGCAGTGAATTGTTACCTGAAAGCAACAGATTTACTTTCACAAGTGAAGCATTACGGTTTTGCTATAATGCTCATCTGCCCACCCCAAACGTGTGTGTAGTTTAGTAGAAGCTTTGTTCCATTACCTTATAGTTTCTAAAGGCATTTCTGAATGGCAGTGGCAAATAGCGAGTTATGGGAAGAGAATCGTAAAGCTGCAAAGAGAAACAAGACATTAAGTTACATTCCTCATAAATTACGGTTTGTTTCACACCAACTGGTATGAACACACTTATTTCATAAGAATGATATCTGAATTCAAACAAGAGGCTGATCTGACCTGAACTAAACTAAGATGAACACACAGAAAGGCCTTGTTTTAACAGATGAGGTCAAAAGGTTTGTTATGATAGATGTCTGACAGAAAGACCTAATCTTATAACCAAGATCAGAAACTTTCCATCTTCTCGGCAGGAAAAATGTAAATATATGATTTAGTTTAGCAACTCAGAGATGGATTTTGACTCACCATTGCCCAGGGTCCGTTGGCAATCTTCGCATTCTCGGTGAAGCACTGAACGATAACTTTAATCAACTCATCATTGTATTCATAGCGTTTACCAAACAGAACCTGGCAGATGATGTTGGAGGCTGCGTTATGGAACATAACCTGTGGACTCAGTGTGCCGCCTGCAAAAATGATCAAAACCAGAAAATAATTTGATTAAATAAAATTAATTAAATTAAAATGAGAGAATTTTAAGAAACAGATCATTTTTGATCATGTAAGTGTTGCAGGAAGTAAAGTATCCTCAAATTCAAAGATAAAATACCTGCGCTCTGTTCTAGAGTTTTGATTGTGTATTGAATCTCATCGTGAATTCGGTCTTCCATTGACGTTTTTCCGAGACCAAAGTTTCTCAGGGTCATCAGAGCAAAGCGCCGATGCTCTCTCCATCTCAGACCATAGTCTGCCAGAATCACTCCTGAAACAAACGTGGGAACACAACAACAAAGATTTACACTCACAACATACATTTTATACATGTTTATGTCAGATTAGAGCTGAAGGAAGTGAATGTAATGAATACAAAGGATTACAATGGCTTTCCATGCGCAAGTTAGTCACCATTGAGTAAAAACTCTGAAATATTCAGGTTAATCTCAGAAAAATTCTAGAAAAAAACATTGAAATTTCTCAGTTTGAACAGTCAAAAACTCAGAAATGCTGAGATAAATCTCAGACATTTTCTAGATAAACTTTGAAATTTCAGAATTTCAAAACTCAAACATCTTTAATGCTTGAAACTCAAAAATGTTCAAGTTTTTCTTAAAAGATTTCTCAGATTGATCTCAAAATTTCTGAGTTTTTCTTGCAAAAATGTTGTGACTTTATTCTTATATTATTTAGACTTTATTCTCATAATATTATGACTTTATTAATATGGCCCTAATACTCCATAATACTCCAAGACCCTGGGGTTTTGTATAAAAATGTGTTTTTCTTGTAAAATCTTAAAATTTTAATTTATATCTTCCAAGAAGTTTAGCCTAGAAACAGCAATGACTCATTCCCATTTTTACACCACCTGAAATGATTTTGGAGTTTCTTATTTCTCCTTATCTTTCTGAATTATTGACCATATCTCAGATGCTGGCGTCAAACTCGTTTTCATTTTGGGCCACATGAAGATCTTAAAGATCTTAAATGTTCTTAAAGGGCCAGTTGTGTCAGATTGTATCAATAAACTTCATAAAGTGTTAGAAACATCTCTGCACTTGATTCTTAAGTTCTTCTTAAAATGAAATAATATTGAACAGTTTCAAATTGATCAGTCCCTCCAGAATTTTTTCAGTAATTGTTTTGCCATTACAATAAAAACTTTTCTGGTGTAA
This sequence comes from Brachyrhaphis roseni, assembly GCA_903066815.1. Classification (NCBI taxonomy): domain Eukaryota; kingdom Metazoa; phylum Chordata; class Actinopteri; order Cyprinodontiformes; family Poeciliidae; genus Brachyrhaphis; species Brachyrhaphis roseni. The sequence continues at coordinate 4,744 of CAEFZY010074783.1, forward strand.
ATTTAGAAATATTTACAAGAAATGTTGCAATATTTGCGCTTAAGTGTGATGATAAATGTGACTTTTTATTACTTGGAAATAATTGATCACAAAGTAGAACTTGACATCAATTAAGACAGAGGCAGAAGGGCAGAAGTAAAACATACTGCCACCTGCAGGTAGGAGTTGCCATCACTTCCAGCCAATTTTTTTGACCATTTTCCTGGAAATTTTTCAATTTGTTGATTTTGCATGAATTTTCGCGATCGCAGTAAAAGTGGAAGCATTAACTAATGTAATTACTGATTAATAAAATAATATTTAAGCACAGAACTGTATGCATAAATAGCTTTTATTTATGCATACTTCCAGAGTCTAGAGGGCCACATAAAAAGCGATGGCTGGCCGGATTTGGCCCCCAGGCCTTATGTTTGACATGTATGGTTCCTTCTTAATAGTCTCTTAAATGAGATGCAAATGGGATGTAATACCTACCTCTATTCTGGGTGACATCATTTACAAACATGTCTTGTGGTCTTCCAGCAAAATCAGCACCTTTGGCCACAATCGCCTCCTTCATGGCCTTCAGCCCGTTGAGGACCACAGCAGGTCTGGGACCAAGGAACAGACTGTATACGTTTCCATATGAGTTTCTGAGCTGTTAGGAAAACACAAAATGTCATTTTAACAGTTAACACCAATATTAGAAACATTATTAAACCAGTACTGTGTCACAGTTTGACCATTTTCAGTGAAAAATCCTAAATTACTGCATTAGAACAATCACATTTCATTGAGGTCTATTATGTTATTATATTGTTCTGTTCAGCCATTTTCCTGTATGTGAGTAAAAGTCTGAAAATCTGTTGTGCAGGCTCAATAGAAATGACAAAATAGTTTAAAATGTAGAAAAAACATTGTTTTATGAATATGTTCTCTTAAAGTCTGTCCAGTTGATAGGATGCAAATTATCGTCTCTTCACAGATTCACAGATAAAGGAGACATTTTGTTCAGAATGCATTAATTTAATATAATATTCAATGTAAAACGAACAGCAGTAATTGGTCCAGCACTTAACTTACAACATAAACAACCCCAAGTCTGAAAATATAATGTTTGAAGCTAACACACATACTTTAAATGAGTCAGTATTGAAAGCTGATGCTTGAAATGTCTCAACCTCATTATCTTTCAGTAAGTTATCATTAATCAGTCAGATTAGACCCACCCAGTAATTAGTTCACAAAGGATACAAATGACAAAACGCTCGCTGATGGAAACATGCCAAATGTGTAAGAAGTCAGCTCTGACTGACTTCTGCACTGATATCATGTTTACGCACAAGTAAAACTCATGTTTCTGAGCAAACTGGACCTTAAAGGCTGGAAATACAGGAAAATGTTGAATGCATTTGAATTTCATTCTGATCATCTCAGTAAAAAGACTGAAGAAAAGCAAAATAGATCAGAAATAATGTAAGGATTTTTACAGTGCATTAAGAATAACAGGGACTGGCTGCTTTCCAAGAGTGCACCAACTTGTTATGCAACGATAACCTCTGTGTGCTTGTACTTTGTTACTGTACTTAAGTACATTTTTCATGTATCTGTACTTTACTTTAGTAGATTTAATTGTGGGTAATTTCAACTTTTACTCCACTACATTTTACACACACATTGCACTTTTTTGATTTGTTAGTTTGAAAGTAATCAATGGCGAGAGGAGAGTTGGTCCACTGCAAAGAGGGAAAGTACCGTCACCCTCCCTCAAGAAGAGCAAGGCGAGTCCCCAGCACCTGCAGAATCACTAACATCCAAAATGGAGTCTGTACTCTACTTTAGTAGAGTACAGACTCTACTAAAGTAGAGTCTGTACTACTCTGCACCTGGTGGCGCAGGTCATCATCCAGAAGACCTGCGCCACCAGGGCCTTATTTAAAAGATTCATTCCAGTTAACAGGCTCAAAAAAACGACTCCTGGAGATTCCTGGAGATTCCTGTGCCACCTTTGCCTCCCTTGAAAGCATGAACTTCTAGCATTCAAAATAATGTTATTATGGTGCTTTTACTTTTGCTACTGTACATTTTTGCCTATTTATTTGTACTTTTATTTAAGGACATTGTTTGAGTCCTTTCTCCACCACTCCATACATATGTTAAACTTTGGTACATTTCAGAACCATTTCTTTAAATTTGTTACAAAACTAAAGCGTTGTGCCAGTAAAAAAGTACAATTTCAAAACATATTTTACACTTGACTTCTAAGATCACAATTAAAAGTTAATTTATGTTTCTTACCCTCTCCAAGTCCTTCAGCAGGTTCTCCTGGCTGAGGTTTAAAAGGTTTCCCAGCAACGGCAGCGTGGGGGGTCCGGAGGGAAAGTTCTTGGGTCTCCGAGGTTTGAGCTGGAATAACAGAAATAAAATGCAGAGGCACAGGAGAAGCACAGAACCCAACATGATGGATGGGAAGCTCTGATGGACTGCAGTAGAAGTGGCTGGGCTCTGCTCTTAGTCCTGCCTCCTGTGGTTGTATTCTTTGTTCCTCTCTCCCAAAGGTGGGGCAAAGACAACCAGGTCACCCACTAGCAAAAGGCTTATACTCACAAAGTAGATGCCAGTTTTACTCAGCTTAAAACTGCAGTATGTAACTTTAACAAATATACGTTTTTCCATAGTTATTAAAACTGTCACCATGATGTGACAATATAATACAAGACAGATAATCTGTGAAAAGATCAATCTCCTCTGCTTCCACTCAGCTGCCATTGCTGTCTGAAGAAATGCTCCACTCCCAACCAAAACAACAAATCAGAGCCAGGAGGAGGGGCTTAGCGCTGTCAATCAATGCTGCTTAATGTGCTAACAACTTATCGTTACATTTATCTGCTGTCAGCATAGTGGCCATCTAGCCTTAGCATTCATGGGAGGCTATGTTGTGGTGAACCAGCTCTAGCGTAGCAGAAAGCGAGGTGGAGCAGGTGAGCACGAGAGTGATTGACAGCACTAAAACATTTTTAATGAACTGTAAAACATTTGAAGGTGGTTTAACATGAAAATGAAAGTCCACCTGCTGCCTTGAAAATCCAATTTAAGTCAACAAGAACATTATTTTGGTTTTAACTCAGAAATTAAAGTTCATGAAGTTGATTTAACAAGAGACAAAAACAATGTTGTCTAAATGTTGTTTATTAGTTCACTAATCTTGAATTGTGAGTTTTAACTTAATGCTGCAATTTAAACCAAATAATTATTTCACAATATGCAAGAAAAAGCTTTACTCACCTAGTTAAAGGACACACATTTCTCTATTATTTTTACTCAATATCAATTTAAAATAACTATTTTACTTTAGAATAATTTAAATTTTTGTTTCAAATTGCATGAACAAAATTTCAGTTTCCTGCCAACTGTTGGCTAAAATGTTATATTAATGTTTCACATTGCTTAAACTTATATGTTTAAAATTGAGTGAGACAAATTTAATGTAAAATACTTTACATGGAGCAGTGTTTCACTGGTAAATGTAGGAAACCAGCGCCCTCTGCTGCCAATGGCGAGCATTACCCTGGCTGTTAATTGGACTGAATGTAAATTATAAATTCACAATGCACTTCATGATATTCTTCTAAATTGATTTCATGCACAGACACATAATTTATTAGGTTGATTTGCTCCACAATAATACACAAGAGAACCCAATGGACAAAATGTTCCCTGTTTTCAAAAGAACTCCGATACATGAAACATTGAAAATTAAACCATAACTCTTCCAGTGGGAGTGTCACAACCCTCCATGAACATCTTTCCCTTTCTCTCTTTTTAGAAATAAAAGCTACACCAACTGTATGATCACTACTGCAGTGGAGCTCTGTTTGCTTATTGCATTTTAGGTCTTTTTATTTTTTAAAAATAGTTTCTAATTGTCGTCATTTTCTGTTGGAATGTTGGAATGCAGCCAACGTTTTTATCAAGAAAGAAGGTGAAAGCCCCCTCTGCCGACACCACAGTGTGATCAGGAAGCTGGGGTCAGTTAAAGAACAGCTTTTCCCGAACATGACCACCACCAAATTCCACAGCTTTGTTTCACATTCACCCACACACACCCCCACACACACATTTACTCTGCAAAATGTCTGCTGTTCAAACACTCTTCAAACCTTCCTTTTTCTACATCGTCTTCTAGGTTGAGAAAATAATGTTCAGAATTAAGTATGACTGCTGATGCACTTACATCATCTGCCTCTTCCAGCTGGCTATTGAAATATTTAAAAGTGTCCTTTCAGAATGAGCTGCTTTAAATCTAAATAAGCTGCTGCTGGCCACGGCCCCATACTCAACTCTGTCATGTTAAAATGGTAGCAAATTAAACAATTATACTTCTGAGAAAAGCAGAAGTGGAGCCTTCTGGACAGCCAACAAGAATGCAGCAAGTGGTTTCTGGAAGCTAAGTTGACAACAAGCCACTTTTTTTTTCCAGCAGCCATTATACAGCGCATAGAGTTGAACCAAAGGTGCTGGAGCTTCGCTGGGGTTGCTAGGTAACGGGCTGGACTTCGCTGGGGTTGCTAGGTAACAGGCAGCACATGCTGATTTGTGATGTTACATTCTGGAGGTTTTTGAAACAGGTAATTTTCCAGACACCAAAAAAGCTAACTTATAGTGGTCGGTGTTTTTTAAGCGCTTTTTCTGTTTCTAGAAGCAGTACAGACTCAAATAGATTTAAAAAATAGAAACTAAAATGTGAATTTTGTATAATAAGTTCCATTTAACTTTGGGAGTGCAACGTTACAGATATTCACTTCTACAAACCACCGTAGGAGATCTGGACCACATGCAGAAACTTTTAACGCATTCTGCTATGTTGGAAGATGCTCCTGTGGTTTTCAGGGTAGAACAAACAAGATGCAAACTGTAGGAAGTGTTGCTGAACTCGAATAACTCCGAAAAAGATGCCCAACTCTTTACATACAGTATGTGATTATACAAAATAAAGAAATGCAACATCTATTCTTACATAACACAGGAGCAACTTTAAGTCTGAGGAACCTGGGTCGGTCAACTCCTCGTCCCTCCCACCAACATTACTCACCTCACTCTAACTGTTCTTAACATGTTTTCAGTGAATGTACATCGCGTGTGTATTGGCAAAGAACAAAGGCTGATTGATGTATTTTATTGTTTTAAGGCAGAGTTTATGAACTAAAGCGGCTGGAGAATGGGTTGGGTAAGTCATAAGGTCCATGAAAGATTTGGAACTTGATTTCTTAGGATGTAAAAACAGGAATGGGTTGGCCAACTTCCATTAGTTTCCTCCATCTGTTTCAACAATCCTTGGTGGAGCTTATCTCGCTGGTCTTAGGGAGGGTCTTTACTACTTTATCATATGTGAAACATGGGGGATGACATTGCAGCAACCCAAGCAACATCTGCATGCAATTTAATACTTGTTTAACTCACCTGCAGGGAAAGCTGCTCACCTTTGATTCAAACAGTCGGAGCATTTTTTGAAAATTTCAAATGGTGACAAAAAATCTGTTTTGATTACATTTTTCACACAGTTTGATTTATCTTTGTAAAGTTCATTCTTTCTGTGCTGCAGCTGGAGATCTTTTATTCTTCACTGAAGTCCCAAAATGTTTAAGGAATGTACAGGACACATTTAGCTTCTGTGTTTGCCAGACAGATAAACATCTTAGAACAGGAACTGTACCACATTCAATAGTGTTGCAACCTCGAGAAGACGTGTTAATCAGCAGTTTTCTGCAGCAAAATGCTAAAAACATCCTTCCTGTGGCACAAAAGGTACAAACCCAAACAGGAAAAGGGAACGATAGTATGTCTGGAAGCAACAGCATTTATCTTTCCATTATTTAAAATTTTTGTTTGCAGTCACCTGATATTATCCTGAAAAATTGGTTGTAAAAATAAAACCACACTGTATAGTTTATATTACTTTCTGCCTCTGAAAACAAATTTCAGACAGAGAAATTCATATTTTCAGTCAAATGCTGTCCTGATCTCCTTTCAGATGGTCTTTGTAGTCATTTCTGCACCATTAGGTACTGCTTCAATTGTTTGTATTGGTTTCTATATTCCCCATTATTTTCCAGGTCAAAGCGTCATTTAGGTCATTCCAGTAGCTGTACGCTTTTTTTTTTCATTGGTTACTGGGGGACCTGGGTCTCCCTCACTCCACCTGCATGTGGATTATGAGCTTCCTGACCAACAGACAATACAGAGTTAGGGTGGGAAAACATACATCCACTGCACTCAGCCTTAGTACTGGCTCTCCACAGGGCTGTGTGCTGAGTCCCCTGCTCTACTGTCTGTACACATACGACTGCACTCCTGCCCACCACAGCAACACCATCATCAAGTATGCTGACAACACCACAATGGTGGGGCTCATCTCAGGAGGCGACTAGTTGGCCTACAGAGATGAGGTGGAGCGGCTGCTGGTGTGGTGCAGGGAGAACAATCTGCTCCTCAACAACTCAAAGACAAAAGAACTCAT
>CAEFZY010074792.1:0-10121 GCA_903066815.1 Brachyrhaphis roseni
TATATATATATATATATATATGTGTGTGTGTGTATATATATATATATGTGTGTGTCATTCACACATGTTGGGTTAATCGTCGTTCTGTGGGTTTTTTTTGCTCGTCTCTCTGAACATCAATGATCTGTGAAAAACATTTGCCTGCTTAAATTTACCGGAAAGATTAGAATAAGATGCGCTGCTTCTGTAAAATGCAAAAATCCTCTAAATGTTTTTCACGTCTGTTTGCTGTCAGGAAGAGACGTTTATCTCCTGGTCTGTGAGGCGCAGGCCAGCGTCTCTGAGTTTTAAACCAGATAAATTGATGATGACTGAGGTGAGTGTTTGTGAAAATTATTTAGTCCTTCAATGTATTTTATTATCTGGGTAAAAATTCTTATTCTGCATTTTTCATTTGTTTAAATTTGGATGTTTTGGGATAATTTGTCTGTAAATAGAAAATCTGCTCCAGTTTTTTTTCCCTGAATTTTATTGGTGTATGATATTACACACTAAAAACTGAAGCTATTATCAATAATCTTTCCCTTACCTCTAGTAGAAAGGTGACATTTTTCTGTGATGTTACTGAAAATATAATAAATTTTATCAGCTGTTTGTCTTTGCTGGGAACAAACTGAAGTTTGTCTGAAGGAGCATCAGAGTTGGCTTGTTGCCATGGATTCCAGGTCTTATACTCTTATTAGATCCTCTTAGGTTAAATATTGAAGATAATTTCTTCTTGAAGCAACTTCTAGGTTTGCTACAATGTGAGTCATACAAATATAAAAATATATAAAACTACCAGAAAACATTTTAAAAACATATTTTCTCCCTCCTCATCGTCTCTAACACATTCAGGAGTTTTATTCTGCTGCATGTTTTCCTGCTGAACTGCAGAAATGAATTGGCTTCAGCAATGACATGCAATGCTTAGATTTTCTTAGCATGTTTGGTTATTATTAAACTATGGACATTGCAGAAATAAGACAAAAATAAGAATGTGACTATGGAGGAGAACATTTCTGCCAAAACACCAACAAATTCATTGAAGACTTTTTGTCACTTTCCTAAAATAAAGTTACAATATCCCAGAAAGAAAGATATTTTTATGATTAAAGTATGAATTTACAGAATTTAAGCTAAGAGGTTCTGAGATGTTGTAAATCAGAGATTTGCTACCAAAACTGGATTCTGACTAAACGTCTGATAGGTTCCTGTTCAGCCATGTTGGCGGTTGTTTCACACCGTCAGTGTTCTGGAACATTAAGTCCAAACTGGTTGATTCCTCTCTGCTTGTTAACTTGGTGATTATCTGTGTAACATTTAAGATCAGTTTTTCCTGCTGCTCTGCTTCTCCTCGTTTTCCGGTCCAGATGTTGGTGACCCTCAACATGTCGGGTAACTCCACCGTCATGGCCGCCCTGAACTCCTCCCTGCTCATGACATGCAGCATCAGCGCCTTCCTCATTCCCTTCTGGACCTTCACGGCTTTCGCTGTCGCCAACGTTTTCTTCCAAGTCCCTCTGCTGGTTTTCGTTCTCTTCCTGGGCTGCCGGCGGTGGAGGGAACGTTCCTGCTCCGCTTCCAGCCACTCGGATGTTTTTACCTACAACATGGCTGCCATGGAGATGGTTCAGGTGTTAGCTAGCATCTGCTTCACCACCAATATCCTGATAGGAGATGAGTGGATGAATGAGGTGAGCCAGTATGTGATCTTCATCATGCTGAGCGTGAAGCCTGAGTTTCAGATGCTGACGTGTGTTGAGCTCTACCTGGCCGTCGTTTTTCCCATCTCTTATCTGCGTCACAAAACCTCGGCTGGCGTCGCCATCAGAAACTTCAGCATCGCTTGTGTTTGGCTGAGCTGCGCTGCCTGTGCCGTTCTTACCTTGACCTCCATTAACGATAAAGACGCTTTGATTCTGTATTTCTTCCACATGTCATGTCTGCTGTTTGTCATTTGTTTTTGCTGCGTTTCGGTTCTGTGGACTCTGAAGCAGCAGGGTCCGACCCGCAGCAGAGACAGAGCGCAGGCGGACCAGTCAAAGCTCAGAGCGTTTTACACCATCCTGCTGATAATGGCGGTGCTGCTGCTGAGTTTAGGCGGCGTGTCGGTCTGTGAAGCCATTGCACGCTCCGCGGTTAGTAATGGAAACGCTGATTGCTTCTCAGTGAAGTGTGCAGAGCTGATGTCTCTGCCCAGCAGTTTTGTTCTTCCGCTCCTGTTTCTGCACCGAGCAGGAAAACTACCGAACTGCAAGAACCGGAGCAACAAGTGAAGCCCTGAAAAGTTCCAAAAGTCATTTTAACCAGAAACCACTTTATCATTTCAGCTGATGACAGTAATTACTGATCCAAACCAAAAATAGCGATAAAGTTACGGCTTTTTGAACTGTGGCTTTCATAAAGTGTTTTTAAGTAACTAGTGTGGAAGGAATGTGGCTGATTGACACCTGGGGTTGAACATCTGATGTGTCCAACACGTTTTAATACGCTGTAAAAATAAAGCTGTTTATTCTCCCAGTCGGACTCTAAACCAGATTTTATCACAATTTGATTTATTTGTTAAATGCCAGAAAAATGTAGCGCTCACATACTGTTTAAGGAACCTGCACTCCTTAAACAGTCTGATTTGAGTCAAATGTTTTTCTTCCACAGGATTTTCCTGATAGTTTGCCAGAGTTTTGTCCCCCAGACAGAACCGATGTAACAAAGTCGGGTTTCTGGGTCTCTTTGCTCACAGATAAATGGTTCTGTTGTCATTCGGCTGCTTTGGTCGTAATTTGGTGCCATAATTACTGTCATTGACCAACTGGTGACGTTTATTTCTCATTAATTTCACATCTATTTTATGAAGTATAAAAGTTCCTCCTGCTCAGCTTTACGTACCTGCAGGATGACAGAGCTGTGGTTTATTCATGTTCTGCCCCCACCTGTTTCTGAGAAATCATGTATTAGTTTGAAAATGTTTCTGTTTTGGTTTTATGAAGAACTTTGGGTTGCAGTCAAAAATAAGTTAAGCAGTCATATATTGTCATATATTATGTGTTTATTGTCTTATTGCTGAAGTTAACCGAAAAGTAAAATGAGATACTTTAGATAATTTAATGTTACCACTGAGTTTGAGAATATAACTTTTAAAGGTGATGGTTTTTGCTCTTCTTTTCTGATGTTATATTAATATATATCACACAAATAAAACATACTGATAACAAGATGCCTGAGTTTTATTCTTGTTTTCTGGTTCAGATTAAATCAAAGTGCAGTTAGAAAAATATAAAATAACAATCAGCTCCGAAAACTAACATTTATTCTTTAAAAAAATTCACTTCCACAGAGAAAAGAACAGGCAGTGGGTTTAATAAACTCTACTGATTGTCTGTTTGTTGTTTTTATTTATTCTGGCAGCTTTGACGGTTCCCCGGTGGCGGCGGGGCGGGGCCCAGCCAGCCCAGGGGGTTTATCTGGGTTGATGCGCAGCTGAGACTGATGAGTGACGCATGGCGTGTTTGAAGCTGCAGCTGCAGCAGAGTTTTGGAAGAAAAACAACTGAAAATACGGTGCGGGAAGAGAGAACCTTCACCTCGGGACGGATCCACCCAGAGGGAAGCGCCGCAGGTTTTTGGCCGGGATGAACTTTGTTTTCTTTTGTTTACATCAAAACGCACTTATTGCTGCAGGCCTGCTCTCCTGTAACCAGTAAAAAACAAATAAGAACGATCAAGGGTGAGGGTAGCGGTACGTAACAGTCTGTTCTGAATATTTTGAGTTGAGGTCAAAGGTCATGAGAAAACTCTATCCATACATAAAACCTTCCAGGAAACTGCAAAACCTAAATTCTTTAGAAATGTTTTGATTAATCATAACTGTAACATTTGATCAATTGGATTTTATGATAATAATGTGACAAAATGTCATATAAAGTATTTATGGCTGGTTATTAGATTTGTTCAGATGAATGTGACTCTAAATCATCCAGACTGTCGTTTATATTTGCCTTCAACGCGCAGCAGCGATGTGAGAATCACATTGACCAGATTCAATTTAAACAGCAGCATAAAACACAAGAGATTTGAAAAATGCAAACAGTCCAGTTTGGTTTCGACGTTCAGGTTGGTGGATTCAGGTACGTTGTTTCTAAAATCAGTTCATTTCATTCTTAAGATTCTCAACATTTTATAATTTTCACTTATTTATTTTTTTGTCATAAAGGTAAAGATAAAAGCCAAAAGTAAGGAAATTCAGTTGGTTTGTTTTAATAATTTGTAGGAATAAATTATATAGCAGAAATCAGCAACATTTACAATCTAACATGTTATTTTCACTTCTATTAAATATAATTTGTCTGGAGCTGAGAAACAAAAAGTCCCAGTTATATTTGTTTTTTATCAATTAAAGCAAACATAATTCCTGGCACCATCAGTGTAGCTCTGTGTGGAGAAAAGGTTTTTTATTAAAACTTTGTTTAGTTCTGTATCATTATTGCATGAAATGATCAGGAGCCACTTTGGAAAGTTTGTTCATTTTAAGCAAATTTATTTTCATTTTCTCAAATTGTGGAGTTGGAAAACAGATGTTTTCTCCCTGTTTGTGTTTTAAAACTTTGTTTTTGTTTTTCACTTGATGCAACATTTAATAAACTGATCCTGTCATTTTTATGATCCTGTTTATGTTGAGCTGCAGGTTTGCAGAGTTTGAACTGATTAAGCTCAGATTAGCTCAATAAACGGTTTTCATTCCTTGTAATGGTTGTTGTGTTTTTCAGATGTTGACCTCCAGGAGCATGCTGGGAAGCTTTAACACGTCGGACGTCTTGAACTCGTCTGAGACCTGCTGGATCCAAACGGCCTTCACCGCCACCAGCCTCGCTCTTCTTCTGCCTCTCTTCGTCGCCGTGGTCGCTGTGGGCTGCCGGCGGCGGCCTGAGGTTTCCTCCGGTCACTCGGACGTCTTCACGTACCACATGGTTGCCATGGAGACGGTTCAGGTCCTGGGGTGTGTCTGCATAAGTGTCGGTCAGCAAGTTGACATCCCATGGGAAATATTTGGGCTCATCATAATCTTCTATTCCACGTTTTGTGTGAAAATCCAGTTCCACATGCTGACCTGCATCGAGCTGTTTGTCGCTGTCGTCCATCCGGTCGTTTACCTGAGGCTGAAATCCTCAGGCGGAGCGACGATCAGAAACGTTTCTGCAGCTTGTGTCTGGCTGCTCTGCGTCGCTGTGGTGCTTCCACTGATGCTGTGGCAGCTAGAGCTTCTGGTGGTTCTGTATTTCCTCCTCATAGCGTTTGCCCTGCTCGTTGTTTCCATCTGCTGCCTTTATGTTCTCTGGACTCTGAAGCGTCCGGCGCCGGGACGGCAAACCCGAGTGGACCAGTCAAAGCTCAGGGCCGTCCACAGCATTGCAGCCATTATGGCGGTTCTGTGGTTGAGTTTGGGCGGCATTTTGGTTTGTTTCTCTGTAGAGGTCTCACTGACGCTAGACGGAAATGATGGCTGCGCGTTGGCGCAGTGCGCAGCCTGGATGTCTTTACCCAGCAGTTTGGTTTTACCCGTCATGTTTCTGCAGCGGGCCTGGAGGACGCCAGGCCGCATTCACTGACACCTGCTGGGAGGTTTGATACTGACCAAGTTATCTGATGGTCAAGCAGTGAAATAACAAATGGAGATGAAGGTTAAAAAGAATCTATTCTAAAAGAGAAAATTTAGAGGGCATTTAGATAGAGCTGTGCAGCATGGCAAAGGTTATCAAAATAAGATAATAGTATTTTTTGGTCTATTTTCTTGTGCAAATGTTTTAGTACAGTTGAAACATGGCAAACATAACTTGCAAGTAATTTTTCAGCAAGATAAATGATCTTGTTTTCAGACAGTAATTTCTGAATATTGATGAAAAAGTGCTAGATATAAGAAAAAAAATCATCAAAAACTGGTATTTTTTCATCAATATGAAGCAGGGGGGCAGATATTTATGACCCAGATGATTTCCTTCATTCTGGAATCGCTGATCAGTCGATACGTAGATGTGAAGCTGAGATGATCCAATGATCTTAACAATAATCACCGAAATGTTTCAAGTTCAACAACCTTCTTTATATTTAGCAACATATCAGAAAAAAATTGGTATCGGCCAAAATCATCAGGCTTTTTAAAGATCATAAAACCTGGAATATTAAGGAATTATTGACTTAAAACAAGATAATTTATCTTGTTAGTTATTTAAAGTGTACTATCTGCACTGGAAACTATCCAAAAAGAATTAGGATTTTGTGTTTTTTGCAGTGAATGTAAAATATCAGGATCATGATTGTTTCTCACTTGATCAATAAACTCCATTAAATACTAAAACAAAATGGCTGCCATTTTCTTTCACAAATGCTCTTATAATCTACCAAGAGCTTCTTGTTAGCTTAGCATCAGTTCAGCGAAACACGAGCAAAACGACGACAGACCTGCAGCCGTTTGGGTTGGAAATGATGTTTCCCACTTTTATTTTGGAAATGCAGATTTATCGTTTTTTGACTTCTGGTCGCTGCACAGCTTGAATTTTATAAAACGTTTTTAAGAAGTGAAACGGCAGTTAAGTCAAAAATTATTCAAGCTTTTGCACATTTGGGTTTAAATATACATTTATTTCAACAAATGTGATTAAATGAACTGAAACACATCTTTGGTGAGTCTCTTTGCCATCACCCTAATCTTTAACTTCCTCCACAGAATCTCTATAAATAAATACATTTATATTTTTCCAGTCAGAATTAGCAGGTCTGTAAATTTAATAGATTACTTTCAGCATAAATCTGCAGGCGTATGAATAAATCTGGGCCTAAATGTTCATTTCTTCAGTACATTTAAATATGTTAATCATATTTATTGCTTTATTTTCTCCCTCTTTAGCTCTGAACTGTAGAGTTTTTTCTTATCTATTGATAAATATGCATTATGATCACCAAAACCAGGACTAGTCACAAAGTAGAATAAAATATTTACATATTAAGCATCAGAGACGGGACATCAAAAGCTTGGTTGAAGTAAAATCATGACGTTTTGTCTGATGATTCATCACTTATTAATTTATCAGCTGAGATTTTGGTTTATTTCCACCAGATTTCATCAGGATGTGTTTCAGCCACAGACAGAAAAACCACAAGCAAAGCAGAAACAAATCAGGTGAAGCAAAGGCAGCGAGTTTCTGCAGGCGTCGCTTTGCTTCCACATCTTTCTGTTTTTCCATAAGCAAAATGAAAAATGACTGAGATGTTTTTGCATTTTGAATTTGCATCAGACAGCAGCAGAGTCACATTCCCTCCTGTTACATAATGTGTCTGAGCTTTATGTAATAAATCACAACATAAAGAAATAAAACACAAAGTTTTTATTTTTTATTTCTCAGTTATTGGATGTGTGGAAAAAAATGTCATGGGATTTTAAACTTGATTCTGATCAAGAGGCTGTAACTTCTACATTATTGATATATTTTTATTTTTACGACACAACAAAAAATAAATAAATACATTTCAAATACATCATCAAACTAAATATGTGAACATAAATAAATGGACAGAAAAATGGATAATAATAATAATAATAATAAGACAAGCAGAATGCAACATACTGATTTTAAATATTATATTTACTGATAGTTATTATATTATTAGATCAAAACAGAATAAATAGGGAGAGTTTGTTGGTACAGTGTAAGGTCAAAGGTCATGGGGTCGTTTGGTTTTCTGTTAGTATTTTCTTGATTTTGTACTAAAGGTCTTGCCATACAGTTTGTTTGTTTGTGTTCATTATCGTTACTAATGTGTTGCCATATTCATTCATCCTTTGTGTTCAGGTTTTTAGTTCATTCCTTTGTTCTGCTCCATTTCATTTAGTTCATTCTTTTTCACTTGATTTTAGTTCATTTGTGTTCATCAGTTTTCCTCAGTTTCCTGTTTGTTTTCTCTCAGCTGTTCGTTTGATTTCCGGACCAACAGAAGGACTCCAAGTCCTTCCCAAAATCTATTCCAACGACAGTTTGGATTAGATATGTATAAATCAATATTTCAGTTACTAACTCTACTCTTTAATCTTCCTGTTTCAGCTGATAAAAATATTTCTTCCACATCAAACAAATGATAATTTCTGGAACCAATTAGAAAAACAGAATTGAACTTTTTCTCTGTTTATCTGTTGTTATGTAAATCTGCTGTTAATGCAGCAGATAAAATAATGTGAAGGTAAATCATTATGTTAAAGGATGAATGTTGATGCTATGATGTTATTCTTAGAGACACACCAGAGAAAAGCTTAACAACGACATTATCCAGACTCATTGGTCTGGTTACTGCAGCTCAGTTTTCCAGCTCTGTGCATCGCTGCAGGCGAGGAGCGCTGGCGCCGCCATCCTGGAAACCCAGGAAGAGGATCAGAGCGAAGAGCGGGCCGAGGATGACGATGACGACGTTACTGCCAACCGACAGCTGGCACCGCTCGTACAGAGAGACAGAATAATTAGAGAGAGAAACTCCAGAGGAATTACCAGCCATGATCTGCCAACGGAAAACCAGAGGAGAAGCTTAGATCTGATGATCTCTGAGCCAGAAAAGCTCCTGAGTCATGTTTTATGCTGATGATGTTCATGTTTTCAGTGAAAGCTTGTTAGTTCTTTTGAATAAACTTGGGCCAAATGTATTTAACAGAACCGGTTTTATTCAGTCAGAGCAACAAGCAGATATTCCCTGTTTTAATGTTTCAGTGTTAAAATAATACGATTTTCAACCAGTTTTTATAGATTCAGCCAATTTAATCTTCTTCAGTCGATGTTACAACAACGAAACAAAACCAGCTGGAAACATAAAACTGATTTCATCTTTACAGTCAAAATGACCAAAAACTGACATTTTTCTGCTGATTTACTCTGAAGTTTTAATTTCCTGAGAACAAATCTGACAATTTCCACAAACTCAGAACAATCTGAAAATAAACACTTTCAGTCCGTTTCTTGTTAAAATGTTTCATTCTTTACATCAAACTTTCTGTTATTAAATGACATGAAACCTGCTTTACGTACCTCTACAGACGATTCCTCTGCGTATTCAAATTGATGACGATTGTGTTCCTGTTTCCTCCTGACAGTGACTGATGAGCCTCCTGTCTGGACGCGTCATGTTAACATCAGTTTCTGGACTAAAACAAACATATTTGCATGTTTGCACCAATAAAACACAAATTAGACCCAAGGGTTCGTCAGAACTGAGAGGACGACTCACTGCGGCTCCTTTGTGTTGGTTTAGTTTCCATTAAATGTTATTACAGACATCAGCAGGGAAATGAGACACACATACAATAAACTTCTCATTTTTTACAGCAACTCCTAAGAGAAAATGTGAAAAATTGGAAAAATAAAATAAAAGATGGATGTTGTTAAACATTTTCTTTTATTTGGTTTGAAAATGAGTCTGTTAAATGTGAAAATGATGAAATATTCTCGTTTCTTGCAGGTTTAATTTTTTAAAACATTCTTTATGGTATAAGCTCTAACATGATGCCCAAGGCCTTTAGAGACAAAGAGGCCCACAGCATCACAGATCCTCCACCAGGCCAAAAACACAAAGCGTGACGCAGATCTGTGTGTAGCTGCAAACAAAAACCTTTTATTGGTTTCTGTTAACCTGAAAAATGTCTAACAGGATGGAGAAATCAGAAACTTCATTAAATATGGGCAGGCAATGTCGTCTGGATCTGACTTCTGCTGCATCCTGCAGCATCCTGCAGCATCCAGCTCCGTCCTGCAGCATCCTGCTGCCTCCTGCAGCATCCTGCAGCATCCTGCAGCATCCTGCAGCATCCTGCAGCATCCAGCTCTATCCTGCAGCATCCTGCAGCATCCTGCAGCATCCTGCAGCATCCTGCAGCATCCAGCAGCATCCAGCTCCGTCCTGCAGCATCCAGCTCCATCCTGCAGCATCCTGCTGCATCCCGCAGCATCCAGCTCCGTCCTGCAGCATCCTGCAGCATCCTGCTGCATCCCGCAGCATCCTGCAGCATCCTGCAGCATCCTGCAGCATCCAGCTCCATCCTGCAGCATCCAGCTCTTCTGATATGAATCCCAGAAGTCTGAGTTGCAGCTTGGCAGTGAAAAAGTTTCTCCA
>CAEFZY010074797.1:0-23943 GCA_903066815.1 Brachyrhaphis roseni
CTGTTAGTGCTATGCTACCGTATGGGCTCTTTGCACATAAGCTTCCGCGTTCGGGTTAAAGCGGCTCAATTCTGTCCGATCTCTTGAAAATGGCACTTTACACCGGGTGTTTGCACATGCGGCTTATACACAGGTGTGACGTGTGTATGTACAAAATGTCTTCCCCCCCCCCCCCGGCTAAAATATGCGGGGTGCGGCTTATAATCAGGTGCGCTCTATAGTCCGGAAATTGTAGTACTTTTTATAGTAAAATTTGACAAAAAACTGATTACTTGAATCCATTGCAAAAATATTTGGAAATGTGATCAAATCAGGAAATATTGAAAGGATCCATATAAAGATCTAGCCTTACTATCTACACCGTTTAGTTTTGGTCTTACCTCCATAGCTGTCGTCAGAGTCTGTAGATCCTGACCTGGCAGATCAGAGCTGCTGCCGCCGCTGGAGGCTCTTGTTGAGGTGCACCTCTTGTACTGAAATGCCTTCTTTGCTCTTTGCTCCTTCTTTTTTAACCTCCAGTACTCACGCTTTCTCCTCAGAAAGTCCTCCTCCGACTCCCCAGGGATGGGTTTTGGAGGAGTCATGATGCATATTGATGCTGCCTGGGCAGATGACTCCACCTTATTTATGGGACTTTGAAGTTGAGCACAAGAGATTTTTATAGGACTAAGGATGGGATTTTGATGTCTATCAGGAAGTTCAATGGGCTGCAGGTGGATGCTTGTCAGAGGGTTGTCTGGGGGCTTCAGAGTAGGAAGAGAAGAGGCTGTCTCAGTTTCTGTGGCTCTGGGTGTCCACTTTTGGCTGTGAGGTGGAGAAACTCCAAGAAAGTCAGTCAGATGTGATGGAGGTTCATTGTTCACGTTTCCCTCTCTGCTGATGATGGGGGGTTTAACACAGAGTGTGTCAGGTGACTGTTCAGTTTTACATGATGAGCCAACCAGGATGTCAGGGACGCTGCTCATGGCAGGTACTGATGTGACAGACGAACAGGACTGGAAGGATGGCTTTGATGGATTTACACATTCACTAATATTAATATCAAGTCCTGCATTCTGAAAGATAAAAAATAACAGAAACAGAAGGGTATTCAGCAAGAGGAACTTACAGTGTAGATATAGTTTTCAGAGAGCCCAACACTAGCATGAGCTTGTGGAGTAATGATTCAGGTTTCAGTGGGAGTAGATGCTCCTGCCTACAAGGCTGGAACTGAGCCAACCTCAGAAATCTACTGTTTTCATATTCTTATCCTAGGATACTTCTAGCCAGCTCAAAGGCAAATGGAAATCAAAATGTTTGTTCTTAGTTAAATGTATGGCCCTTTACATTTGCTGGAGAACCAAAATTGAAACCCTGTCTTAGATATAAAACATACAAAGGTTTCTTTTATCTCTGAAAACCAGAGAAACCTGACAACATTTAAAAGTTTATATGCTGTTAAATGACAATATAGCAAGGTGTCATTCAGAAATAGAACAGGGTCCAAAAATAAGAAGCTTAATGTTCACATTATGCATCAGCTACCAGATATTTAAAATAAAATTTTTATTTTCCCAAATCCACCACTAGTGTATTTTTGAAAGCTACAACAGAGAAAATTCAAGTTAAAAAAACAACGATTGTATTCAAGCAAAAACCAGTTGGAGGTGCAAAAATATTCAGAAACTGGAAGGGAAAAAAAACAACAACATTGGGGTCCTGACTGACTGTCATGTTCTTTAGTTCTTTGTAACAACAGAACCATTATTTTCACCACTTAATATTGACTTGTATTACATCCCATTTCTATTTGTTTTGATTTCCATTTGGGGTGGTCAATACTTATAAAGCCTGAACAGAATTATGATCCCTGCTGAAACCAAAATACCTCAAAGCAATCTCCTGTTTGAGTCATAAAACCATATTTGGATATGGGTCTATAGATAACATAAATAATGTAGAAAACTGGTTCAGCTTCATTGTCAAAGTGAGTATGAAATAATGCTCCATTTCATACACAAAAATCGTTTTTAGGGGTTGCAACACCGGAAATGCAAACATTAGTTCAGGAAGTAAATAAGGAATAAAGAAAGGAATAAAGAAAGAAATACTCTAATAAGTAATTGACTGGTGTTCTTGGTGGGACAAACATTTTTTTATATAATATTGAACAATATAATATATATATTTTAAATATACCTTGCTCTTCATGTGTGCATCATCATATCTTTTTCCATCTACTTTACAGTTACATACTACATTATGTTGACCTGCCACATAAAAAGCCAACAAAAAACATTAAAGTTCTGTCAGTAAATTTGAATTTTTTTAACACCTGATAGGTCAGGTTGGTTAATGGAAGTACCAACCACAATCTCTTACAGAACATGTTGCATTGTAACACTGTAATAAACATCCAGGTCAAGAGGTCGACTATTGGCTCACCTGGGTATTCTCTGAAAGAGTCTCCTTCTGCCTGGCCTTTAACCTCGCTCTCTGCTGCCTTTTCATAAGCTTCCAGTATTCCCTCTTCTTCTGAAGGGTGTTTGAGCTGCTCTTCATACTGCTGCAGAACCTTTCTGCAGGTGGCACAGAGCTGTTGTGACTCTGCTGATCATGTTGATCAAGGTGATGCTGCTGTGGTGGGTCCAGTGATGTAGTTGTGGTGTGATGGAGCTTCGGTAGCTCTTCAGACCAGCAGTTTTGATGTGCCCAATTGCTGCTGTAGGATCTCTGACTTCCACATGATGAGGCTATGGTGATGAAAGGTGTTGAAGACGTCTGGGATGACTTATCGTAGGCGGAGTGCGCCACCTCACCTGAGGCCGAAAGAGATGGAACTGCGTCACTGAGCTGGGGATTTGGTAAGTCTTTTCCCTCCAGCACATCACCATCTGACAGCAAGCTTTTAATTTGGGATGTCAAGCAAGCAGGTAATAAATCCTTGTCATTCTTTTCACAATGAAGCTGTGATAAAACAGGCTTTATGTCCTGCTCTGAAGCATCTTTGGTTGTTTCTATTGCCACGCCAACCTGTTCAATTTGATTCTCTGAAACTGAGCTGAGGGATTCCTCCAGCAGTTTCTTCATAGAGGCTACAGCCATCAGAGTGGTGGCTTGGCTGTCTGAATTGAGAGATGTCTCAGGCTCCAGCTCTGGAGGTGCAGGTGGGGGTGTAGGGGGTTTGTCTGGACAGATGGCTTGATCTGGTAGAGAATTTAGGTCAGCTGCTGGCACAGACTCACCCTCCTGTTTTATTTCATTTGCATGTGGTACAGCACTCACAGAGTTGTTTGGAAAATGTGCTTTTTCCGCACTGATAGTAAGATTGGTGCTCGGCTGCACGGTGTTTAATTCTTGTGCATGCACCCTCCTCCTCAGTAACCCTGCACTGGTCCTTGCTTGGAAAATACTGTGTTTCAGTCGAGAAGCATGAGCTGCTCGCTGCTCACGTTTCTTTGTTCTCCAGTATTCCCTCTTCTTTGCCATCCTCTCCTCTTCTGACAGCTTTGGACCCACAGATAGCAGTGGAAGTGATGGCGTACGGCTTGAGATGTTCATTTTCATGACACAGCCCCCAAACTTTGACCCTGTGGCTGAGGCTGCGTTATGAGGGGACTGGAGATGAGTTAGTGTGAGATGCTGAACACTTTTGCTTGGCTTTGAACTGGAACTAGTTATGTCAAGGTGAGATTGTGGTTTGACAGCAATTAATTTAGAAGTTTTGTTGACTGTCTGCACAAAAGAAAAAGCAGTTTTACCCTGAGATGAGCGAGTTAGAGGTGAACGCCGATTTAACCTACATGGGGAAACACTTCTCCAGTTCATATCAGTTTGTGACGTTGGCTGCATCTTCTTAGAAATGTTATGGAGGTTTTCTTCACTTTTGTCTCCAACTATAGTTTGATATTTTGCACTTTGAGGTATATTAATTGTTAGAGTCCCATCCTCTTTGATGAACCCCCCAATGGCCTCAGATGCAAGTGTAGAGGTCTTTTCAGTTGAATGAGCCAAGGCTCTTGCCTTTCTCATTTCTTCAAGGATTTGTTGGTAACGCTTTAGTCGGCGTGTCAAAGAGTCCTTCTCCTTTAGTCGAATCTTCTTCTCCAGTGACAACTTAGCTCGCTGTTCACGCTTCTTATTCCGCCAGTACTCTCTCCGCTTGGCTAGTATTTGCTCTGGTGTGTCATTAGTGTCCATTGTGGGGATAGCTCTGGTACGAAACCCTGCAGCTGTCAAGAAAGGTTTATTTCTTAGATTTCTCTGATTCAGGAAATTCTTCTGTGTTTCAATGGACCTTTGTCGAAGTGTTTTACATGATGAAGTATCTTGTGTAATGTTGGAATGATGCATACAAGTTAGTTTTCTCTGTGATTCTGCTGGCTTCCTTGCAGGGGTTGTATTAAACGTTCCGACTGTCTGTTCCATCTTATGCCCATGTGGATTCTGCACTTTTATTTGTTCTGTTTGAAGGTCAGGGACAGCTAACCCACTTTGCAGGTTGTCAGTCTCCAATCTGACTATTGTATATGGCACTTTAACCCGAACTGGATTCCGCTTCTGGTTTGTGCCTCTCAGAAATGGCTGACAGGTCAGAGTTGAGTTGGCCACAAGTCTTGTTTTCTGTGCCGGTAGCCCATCTCTGTTTTGTGGCCTCTCTCTGACTTTAGTTGTCCTGGCTGCCAGCTTAGCTCTCTGCTCTCGTTTTTTGATTCTCCAGTGCTCTCTTCGCTTGGCTGCTCTCTCCTCCTCCAACTCCATGGGAGCTGGTGTAATGCCAAAACATGTAGCCCTTTTTATAGTGACCAAGGCACTCTTTAATCCACTTTGAGGTGTTATGTGTGTTCTTTGGCCCTCTGTTTTATTAAAAACAGGGCCACATAAAGCTGCATGCATTGTATCTGTTGTTACACAAGGCAACACCTGGAGGCCATTCAATGCCACTTGTGCCTCTGATGTTGTGTTTGGGACTGATGAGTCCTGCATAGATCCACATGGCTTGGGTTCTGTTTTTGTGGAGCTGCTGCTGGTAAAAGGGGTTACTCTGACCAGAGGCACTGATAAACTGGTGTTCAGTTCGGTTCCGGTGCTTTTGGATGAGGTAACCAGATTCCTAAGACTTTTGGTTGTTGGACGTTTCACTGTGACTGAGCCACCCTCAGCTGCTGTAGCCAAAATGGAGCATGATGTTGGCTGCAAGTTACGCAGGACCTTGCTAACTGTCATTGCCTGATGCAGCTCCTGTTTTTTAGGGGCCTTTGTTGAACTGTGTTCAATTGTCCTTTCACTCTTTGATAAAGAACTATATGAGACATCATTACTTAGCAAAGGAGAGGACAAGGCAGCCAAGGGCTCTGACAAATTGGTATTGACCCCTGCAGAGACATACATGTATGAGAGCTTTTCCTCACTACCGTCTTGTGTTGACTTCTTTCTCTGTTCAGACAGTCGAGCCCTCTGCTCCCTTTTCTTGTTTCTCCAATATTCTCTCTTCTGGGCGAGTGTGGCATCATCATATTCAGAGGCTGGCCGGTAGCGATGAGATGTTGGACAACCTTTACCTTTCTGAGACGGCATGCTATCGTTAGCTTGGATAGCCCATTGGTTCTCATCTAACAGCAAGATTTATCTTTGTCACAGTAAATCAGTTGAGTTCCTTAGTAGAGACTCAGGGTGGTTAAGTCCCAAGGGATGCTGCTGAGCAGATGGCATTGGACTGGCATACAGCAGTACCTAGGGGAAATAACACAACCTTAAGATGCATTTTTGCATTAAACCTCGCAAATATTTGAAATTTATTGAGCATCAAACATGTACATCCAGTTGAATTGTATTTTCCTGGATGAGGATGATAACTTTGTCTAAACAAAAAGTGTGTAACGAATGTTTTTCTAAAGATATTACATATAGAAAATATTAGACAAGTCTGTGAAACCCAATACAAACTAGCATAAAGTTATTCTACTTATCAATGTCAGTAAGATCCATTGTAAAGCCGCTGTTCAGATAACATTGGACTGCAGAAGAATTAGTACCAACAGTCTTTTAGCCACATTACATTTACAAACAAAGACTGCAGCTTCCAATTTAAGAAGTAGTGATGTGAGTTTTAAAGTTTGAACCTATCACAATAAGTTGACATACTTGCTCATCCCTGGGCCTTAAAAATTCTTAATACTGATATAAAACTAGCTACACAGGACAGATTATAAAACAACACAGCAAATCTATATGCAGGACCTACATAAAGATAACCATAAATAAAACAAAGCTTATCCAGCAGTTTTGTTATTAATTATGAGAATATTTAGCAGCCAGCTGTTGCTTATACAGAGAATTGATTACCTGCTGTTCAGCAAATGTGAGCATTGTAAAAAAGCAACAAGTCTGGATTTTTGGTTGTCTGAAGGTTTTGGATCAAATGTTATTTAAAATGCAACAATCTTACAAAAACAGTAGTTCCTTTTGCTCACCAAGCCAAGAGAGGTTGTAAAACCCTTTAAAAATAATTAAGGTCCATTGGTATAGAATAAGGATTACGCAGTAGAGGAAAACATTTTATCCTGCATTAGTGTATCGGCAAAAACATCTTGTTCCAACTGCCTTGCATGGTGTTGGACTTGTGTAGTCATGGACCACTAACTTGTTCCATGATTGCAAATAGAACAATAAATCTATGGTTACAGATCCAAAAACCACACACTGTTGCATTGAAACAAAGTCGAGATCAACTTTGTTTGATGAAATAAAATCACGTACATTTCAACAGACTTCAACAATCTAAACCAATACTTTAAGGGAGAGCAAGCCAACATTTTACCAACAGAGTGTCAGAGGCCAAAAAGGTCAACTAAAGACAACTAACTACCACTGACACTGGCTTTGATAACAAGTGAAGCACGGGGTGGAGATGCATCTTAAAAACATCTAAACAGGATGACACATTTGGTTCTGATGGGTTTCTTTAAGAAACTTTTTCTTACATTAAACAGAAACACTGGTGTTTAAAGCTTTCAATAAAAGCAAAATGTGCTTTCTATTTGGTCTTTGCTTTCAATGATCACTTTACTGCTTCCTACTTTATAGATAAAAGTCTATAAAGTTTTATATGCATTTTTCATATTCTGCTCTAAAGAATTGGTCCCTGTTCTTGATCCTATGTTTTTTCTGCCTCGTCACACCTGAACTTAATGGCATGCTAAAGAAGTAACAATTGTTTCAGACTGGTGTGTTGGAGCAGAGACAGATCTCAAACCTACAGGACAGTGGCCCCTGAGGATCAGGGTTAGGATTACAGTTGTAATCTGTGTATGGAACAGTCCAACATAAATAACATTCTGAGTTCACACAGACTATTTTTTTCTTATTTTATTCCTATAATATTATTAATTTATAAAAAAAAAAAAATAAGAAGGCTTTGTCCAAATAAAGAGACAATGGAGATGACCTATCTGTTCCAAAATCATTTGTGGATAACATTTGTTTGTAAAGAACAACATGACGCATTTGTATATTGTCTAACAGGCGCTTCGAGATGTTTTCTTCCGTTTAATGTCAAACATTCGAGTGAGTGAAAACGTGTTGGCTACTGTAACCAGGAGGGAAACGGTCTCTGTCCCTTTAAACATGTCCCTTTTCAATCACAAATTAGTCCCGTCGTACACCGTCTTTATCCCTTACTGGTAATTGTTTGGTTTGAGGCGCGGCCACGTTACTAAATATAACCTCAGTTAAGGAAAATATACCAACCCTTAGTGACATACATGGCTACATTTTAACGTAAAGCATGCCCGGATCCCTGTCTCCCTCAGCGGCACAATGGACAACATCTTCCGCCTGTTGTCCTAACGGAGGGGGCGCGAGTCTGTGTGAGCTGCGTCTAAACATGGAGGGAAAAGGAGCAGGCTAACAAGGAAAAACAGCAAGATTACAACAGTAAGGAACTGGAACATGCATGTTTGTTACCTTCCAGCTTCACCTAACTTTCCGGGACACTTTATACGACCGCTGTTTGGACAGAATAGGGCCAGGCCACCGCAGTTACTGTCCGCCAGCCGTGTTCAGCCTGGAGCAGCCTTGACAACGCTCAAAATACCAGGATGTAGGACCTGGATGCTCGCACCAAGGCGTTTTTGTGTGCGCGTGCGGAGAGGAACCGCTTATTTTATTGCATTTTAAACCACCATTTGTTTTTGTTTTTTTGTTTTGTTTTTTTTACAAATTAAAACAATATGTGAACAAACAACCATAAATAGTGGGTTTATCAACTCGCCTGGCAACTAAATATTGATCTTTTTTAACAGTAACTGTACAGTAATCTTCTGGGGCCCTTACAAACACAGATTGTATGTCAAGCTGCCAAAAAAAGGGCACGTTCTTGTTGAAAGGGATAAAAAGAAACGATCCATTGATTTCTTAACGGTTTCTCCTCAGCTTCTCTAGCTATTTTTGGTCTATCTTGAGAGAAGTCAAAACATCAGCCGATTTAAGTATAAATAAATAAAACGTTAATATTATTCCCAGCGACTGGAAGAAATCAAGCCAAGTAATGTGTCGGTAAATTAAAAGCTTAGTTTAAACCTTAATATGTACACGAAATGTTTTTAGTCTTAACTAAATCTCAGAAACCTGAATTTGACAAGTACAGCAAACAGAAAGGGGCGGGACGGAAACTGTCAGTCTCATACCTTATTTGGAAATGGGACCATTGTACTCTGGAAGTGAAGGGGGCGCTATTACCTATATTATCCGCGGCCTCCCGTTTTAATTGTCTTTTGAAATCTGTGATATATTTTCACCTTTAGGAAGGAGTTTCATTCTCAGCATGTATTTGAACTTCTCTCTTTTATTTACTTCAGCGCAGTTCACAGTTTTTAACAAATTCTGCAGCTTTCTGTGTACTTCTAAATCTGCTCCTTAGTCACATCTTTTTGGGCCTGATACGGCCCAAAAAGGGGGTGATAGCACAACTAATCTAATTACATTACTAAATCAGAATACCACAAAGTCTAGCACTGTTGCACTGTTGACTTGCAGCAAGAAGGTCCTGGATTCGACTCCCGGCCCGGGGTCTTTCTGCACAGAGTTTGCATGTTCTCCTTGTGCATGGTGGGTTCTCTCCAGGTACTCCGGCTTCCTCCAACAGTCCAAAAACATGACTATCAGGTTAATTGGTCTCTCTAAATTCTCCCTAGGTGTGAGTGTGTGTGTGCATGGTTGTTTGTCCTGTCTGTCTCTGTGTTGCCCTGCGACAGACTGGCGACCTGTCCAGGGTGACCATGCCTCTCGCCCGGAATGTTAGCTGGAGAGGCACCAGCACCTTCTGACCCCACTAGGGACAAGGGTGTTAGAAAATGGATGGAGGGATAATTTAATTAAATGCCATTAAATCACTAAAATACAAACGTATAACAGCCAATGCAGATAATTAAATGTGTATTTCATGGTTCCTGTTCATGAAATAATTTTATCTGTGCTATGGCCAGTCAATGTACAGAGGCGTGACTTAAACTGATCTGTTGAACTCCTCTTTGCTCCAGCTTAGCCTGGTTCTTGAAAATCAAGGCGGAGGAGTTTTATGAATTGAAATTCTTTGACTTTATCTGCTAAGTAGTTTGAATAACAATTTCCTGCTTTCCATGTCTGCTGATTGTAAAATCTCTCCCACCACCTCACACAAAAACTAATGAGAATTCTGCATTACAAGAGCTAACATAATTTTCAAAAAGTTAGGTTAAACTAGTGGAGCTCAACTAGTCAGTGTTAGCGCCACCCCTCGATTAATTATTTATTTGCATTGGCTGTTATAAGTTTGTATTTTAATGATCTAATATATTTTATAGATTGTCTATTAAATAAATTAATTAACCATTTAATTGAATACTTATGTTCAATTAAATGGTTAATTGAACATGTGGGACATAATTAAAAGTCCCACATGGGGCATTTAATTAAAGATATGATGTTTTTATTTATGTTGTCCCTTTTAATGCTCCATAAACATATTTTATATTGACCCTTACATCAATTCAAACCCACTAAGGACCAGTTTGTTCCCATTTTGACAGCCAACAATATGAAGCAATTTTATTACTTCTACTGGAGGGAATAATCATGACGTTATCAGATTTCATGAACAATAACAAAAAGGGATTGGAGCCTAAATTATTGCCGCTAGGATGTGGTATAAACTGTTGAAGACATAATGTGATCTTCTAGAGATCTGAACATTATAAATTATTATTGCACTGATAAATGTGGGCAAGAATATGGGTCCCACATGGTTTTATCTGCTGTGTCCATGGTGGCTCTACATAGGTCTACTATCTGGATTTTTATATCCACCATGGAAACCATGAAAAAACCATGTGGGACCCATATTCTTGCCCACATTTATCCAATATGGGGCCCACCTAAGAATGCTAGCTGGGAAAGACTAGGAAACCAATCACATATGTGGTGCTACACTGGATACGTATCCAATTGTTTTCAAACGTTTACATCACAACCGTCATGTTATCTGACTTAACAAGACGAGAAAGTATTTAGTTGCTATATCCTTTGAAATCCTTAGACATACAAAAACAGTTGTCTCCTTTAAATTAGGGCTGAACATTTTACTGTTGTTTACAGTAATATTTTACTGTATATTCCTTTAAAATATCATCAATTGATGACCAAAGAGTGTTTTATAATTTGATTTCTGTTACGTCCAAATTTTTGTTAAACTAGCATTTTAACATCTCCTCTATTTAATAGAGGAGATGTATGTGGTACTCATGTGGGGTACCACATGAGTACCCCATGTGGTACTTCATAATTAGTGTGTATTTTCTAAATGTGTAACCAAGACATGCAATTTATATATATATATATATATATATATATATATAGTGCTGTGAGTACCTTCCAGATGCCCAGTATGTTATTTTTGTTCCTTTATTTTCCTGTAAAGCTCTTTGTGTAAATGGTTCTATATATACAGTGATAAAAAGGTAACATGTAGGTACAAAATAAAAATTCAAATCACCAATTTTCAAAATAACAGTGACAACATAGGATAACACTCATCATCAGTTATAGGAAGAGTATAAATAAGAATAATTTTTTGATATGGCATCTTTAAGTAAAGTGTAAATATTAATATATATATTGTGATGTTTTGAAAAATGTCTATCTCATTTCTCTTCTGAGACAAACTTCTGGTTTAAGTGAAAATACATTTTGCAAACCTGCCAGTGGCTTGAATCATTGTGGTACTGAATGTCTTTATGTGAACGTGTTTGGATGTAAAACATGCAGCGAAATGTTTTATGATCACACTGAGACAAAAAGACAAAGGGTTTATCTTAATTTTTTTTTACCAAGAATTGTGCGATTTTCCCACCATACTTAAAAAAATAAAAAAAAATCAGTTAAGAAAATAATGAAACAACCATAGCTACACTAGACGCTTGAAATGACTCATAGACCAGTTCTCCTTTGAGTCTGCTTCCTGTTCTCTCAGGCCCACTCTGTTGTTGCTGTGAGTAGTTCCTTTCCACTTTTACCACATGCTTTCTCAGTTAAGAGACTCCTGCAAAGTACACCTATCAAATGCAATCATCTGTCCTCGGTTGCCATATTCTTGCAAGGGAGGAGAAACAGTCATTAATCTGTATTTTATTGGCTGGGCTTCCTTACCAAGGTAACTTTGACCAATTAATTGTACTTTATTATATTTACAATACAACTGGACTGTGGTTGAATGCAAATGTTTATATTGAATGTACTGGCATCAGTTGGGATGATTTTATTATAAATTTCTATATAGCTGAATATAAAATTAATCTGTTTGTCTTGCACTGTGTAAATTAACTGAATTAAATCAAACTGAACTAGGAAAATAAGGCTATTTACAACAGTCAAACTACATAAGTCCCCATTTAAAATACTTTGTGATCTGGGGCCCAGGTGACATGGAACCGCCTTGTGTTTAAACATGAGCTAAAGCGTCTCTGCCATCGCGTGTTTATGATAGAACAACAGCCGTTGTATTACCAGCTTATCGGCATTAGCGCCTGCTGCTCGCTCTGCCCCCCCCCCTCCCCCTCCCTCCCTCCCTCCGGGGTGGGTGTGCGTCGTCGACGCTGTTACTGTCTCTTTAAATTTACCCAGGAGCCCCTTAAGGAGCCCCAGGGGCCCCTAGTTCGGCTCCCCACCCAGAAGACAAGCAAGAACCTTAAAATACATTACTGGAGGCCTAAGCTGAGACGAGTCTTGCTTGAGCACCACAAAGTGTTTTCGCCGGCGGATTGAGTGATTCTATGAAAAGTTAACTTGGCTCCCCGTGCGGAGCGCGTGGGAGAAACCCTGGAGAACACGGGCTCCAGAACGATGAGCTCCAGCCAGATGCGTGTCGAACGGTGCCGCGCGGCGGAACATGTTCCTGCTGTGACATGTTGTTCACGTGAGAGTGACATGTCCCGCTCCTCCGCTTCGACCCGCTGAGGAGGGAGGCAGTACACGAGCTACAACTACATCCACAGCCAGGCCAGTGATGGAAGAGAAAGAGACGGGGGAGAGCGAGCCAGTGGACCTCCGCTCCTCCGAACAGTCTGAGTTGCTCTCATTAATAATAAGCGGAGAGGAGGAAACGACGCAGGAGGGGAGCGACTTGGGAGGTAAACGAAAAAAAAAAAAAATTTTTTTTCTTTATTTTTTTCTTTTAGGGCCACAGCTGAGTGGGTGTGCGTGGTTGTCAGTGACACAGCCATTGTCAGTCAGACAGTTAATCCGTGTCGGGGACAAAGCCGTGGAGCGGCATGGCCCCTCTGTCTCTGTGGCTCCTATAAACAAAGGCTCAACAGCATACAAGCTGAGGAGACTCACTGCTGTCATCTAGAGGATAGCGACTGTAAGGCAAGATAAGTTTATTTGTACAGCACATTTCAACAAGGAGAGCCAGAGATTTACATGATGATGACATAAAACAACAAACGAACAACAAACATTGGCACAATAAAGAGAAGCTATGAAAAGGTGAAATACAGAGTAAAATGAATGATGCTCCAGTTAATATTAACCATAAGCAGTTCTAAATAAATGGGTTTTTAGCATTGAATGAAAGAAACACAGTGTTTCAGCAGTTTTGCAGTTTTCTGCGAATTTGTTCCAGATTAGTGGAGCATAAAAACGGAATGCTGCTTCATATTCTTCAATTTATGTCAGGGTCATTAAGTCGGTCATTTTAAAATATTGTTTTAACGTAGTGATGAAAACATA
Organism: Brachyrhaphis roseni; assembly: GCA_903066815.1. Classification (NCBI taxonomy): domain Eukaryota; kingdom Metazoa; phylum Chordata; class Actinopteri; order Cyprinodontiformes; family Poeciliidae; genus Brachyrhaphis; species Brachyrhaphis roseni. The sequence continues at coordinate 13,243 of CAEFZY010074797.1, forward strand.
AAGCAACATACAAAACAAACATCCATTTAATATTGTAGAAAAATTAAGTCCAAAGGACTCACTTGAGGTGGCTGGGGCAGCTCAATGGGATGGATGTCTGGGTTTCCCTCCTGACCTTTTTCTTTGCTTTCTTTTTTTCAGCATCTCTTTATTAATATTAACAAGAGCACATGTACACGAACACTTATATATACATAAATATAACCCTAGATAAAAAAAAATGCAAACACACAAGGAGGAGAGGGGCAAAACAAAAAAATAGCAGACCCCCCAGCAGACCAATCACCATAAAGACCAGTTTTTCTTGCCACATGACCTCATGACAAGTCCTCTTCCCACTGTGAGTTGGATATCATTTTGGCCTAGCCATGTGTAAAAGACAGACCAGATCTCCCAAAATCTGTTAAGCTTTTGATTAGTAAAATAGCTGATCTTCTCAAGGGCAATGTAAAAAGTCATTTATTTAATCTGTTGTGAAATTCCACATAATGTCTCTTTCTTCCATGAGAATGCAATACAGCATTTAGCTTCCAAAAAACAAACACAACATAGGGATCTTGAATAGTTTGAGATAACAAAGTCTTCAAGATAGATATTTAAGATGCACATTTTATGATTTAAAGGAACCTCCTTACCAATCATCGGACTAATCACAGTCAACACAGCCTTCCAAAAAACTAATATGTGAGGACATGCCCACTTTGTATGTGGCCATGTCCTTTCTGGGAAGTGCATTTAATGCAAATGTCAGGAATATTAGTGTTGAAGTGAAGTAATAACTGGAGTGACATATTGCCCAGCTAGCCACTGTACTGTAATCATTTGGAATTTGTTTTGGCAGATTGAGTATGAATCAAAGCTCAACCCTCTGACCACTTCTGACTTTCAACTTTCTCCCAGATCTGTTACCCATGCTTGTAGAATGCTGCTTGAAGATTCGTTACGTTTATCGAAAAACATCGAGTAAAGAATAGACACCTGTCCTCTATCATCTGAGAGGTTCATAGTAATGTCTTCTAATGAAGACATTACTATGAATCAAGATGATTTTGCTGCTGGGACAAAATGAAACTCCGAAGTCCGAATCAGAAGATATCTGTAAAAATGTTTTGTAGGAATACAAAACATTTTTGAAACAAAACTTCAACTTGTTTTGAAGTTTTTTAAATGATATAAATACCCTCCCTGTATAGAGATCGGACACCTTGGCTATACTTTTGGTTTACCTGAACTTAAAACCTGTGTCTGCTCTACCTGGTTGAAAATCACTGTTTTGGTGAATTGGTGAGAACTGGGATAGTTGATGTTTTCTCCCCAAATAATCAATGAGTATATGGCCAGGTCTGTCAGAGCTGGAGGTAAAGGACAAACACGAGGACTGTCTGTGTGTTCAGCTTTGATCTAATTTACTATTTACCGGTGTGGCTGATCTGTGTATTGTCTGGCTTTCTGAAGAAGACAATCTTGCCAATGGCCATGGTGGAAAGGACTCTGAGACAGGTATGGCCACACCTGTGAGATCACCTGCCACCAGCTACTGGAACATCACAGAGGGACCCGACCATCCACTCCTCCTCTCCCCAGCGCCCGGGCCCTCGGGACGCAAACCCAGGGTCCAGAGAGCATCACGTCCAGGCCTGAGCAGGATTCCTGGCCGCGATCACCGCCGCTACTACCACGAATACTGGCGCAGCGAGTACTTGATGGACTTTGACCCCCAAAGGCATGGAATGATCTGCATGGTGTGCGGCAGCACGCTCGCAACCCTGAAGCTCAGTACCATCAAGAGGCACATCAGGCAGAAGCACCCGGACTCTCTCCTGTGGGGTGCTGCAGACAAGGAGGTGATCCGCTCTGGCTGGGAGAGCCATCTGAGTCTGGGGGCAGGTCAGAGGTCTGCTGCTGGACCCTCGCTCCAGGGAGAAGAGGACTCTATGCACTTTGGTCAGCATATAGGTGGTGAGTAGAGCGAGTTTTTTAGATCTCAGATTCAGTGGGAATGTGCATTATGTTCTGACTTGGGGTGGCATGAGACGGAGAGCACAGTGGTTTCCAGATTTTCTTCTATAAAGTATAGAGTAAATTTGTATTTGTTCTTCTCTACTCTGATGCCTCTAAACAGAATTTAGTGCAACAAGTTGACTTCAGAAATTGCCAATTAGTTAACTATGTGAAGAAGAAAGCCAGAGCTACAAGGAACGATTGAGATAAAGCACATCCATATGTTAGACTGGCCCAGTCAAAGACCAGAAACAAGTCCACATGATAATCTGTGACAGGACTTAAAAACTGCTGTTAACAGATGCTCTCTATCCAGCTGGACTGAGTTTGAGCTGCTTTGTGAAAAAGAATGGGCAACAATCTTCATCCTTAGGTGTCAGAGCCATTGGAAATAGACTTGCAGCAGCAATCGCAGCTAGAGATAAATCTCTAGTGACTGAGGTAGACTGAACATGAACACCTGCCCCCTCATACATCACATTTTTTTATCTAAAAAACCCCACAAAAATTTAAATTAGCATTCATTTCATTAATTTAAAACCACGCGTCTTTTTCCTTCTTGTTCATAATTGTGCGATTACAGAAAAGTGTGATCCATTTCATCAAAGTTTCTTGTTAAAACATGACACCTATGCTTTGACAAGCATGCTGTTTTTCTGTTCAACAATAGCTGGCAGCAAAGGACCAAGAAAAGATATACATGTGCTAATGAGAAGTTATCAAGCATGAATTGAAACAAACATGAAACATTTTCACTCTTTGAAGAGACCCAGCGCCAGAAAAGTCTTGATGTGGTTCTGTTACAGTTCTGCTGCTCAAACTGAACCAGCAGCTCTGTGGGGAGAATCACACTAACATAAGAAACTATCTTTACAGTCTGAGCCTCCAGCAGGCGACTGGGTTGTTTGTAATATTTTTTCACAAACTATTCTGTTAGGAACAGCTGAACCCAACAATCTGCTATCTGACTTACTGCTTGAGTTAATATAACTGTTGGAGTTTAACATCCCAGAGCAGCACATTAGCTGCTTTACACTTCAGTATCTGAACTCATCAAGCCTAACAATGGACCGGGTATCTGTAAGCTACAAACCTCTGATAACTGCTTCCTTAAATAAAAGATCCTGATCTGCTTCTGTTTCTCAGGTCGTGTTCTAAACAGATGTTTTTTTTATGTTTGTTTTGTCTGGATGTTTCGAATACAATATACCCAGAAACTCCAGATCCAGTTCCACTGCAGGAGCACCAACAGCAGCCCCCCGCTTTGACTCCACGGACCGTAGAGGACGAGAGCCTCCAACCCCAAGAGGAGGAGCACGAGCTCCCCGGACCTTCGGCGCGGACCTTGGAACGCTACCTGAATGACTCTCTGCACGCTTGGTTCCGCCAGGAGTTCCTGATGGAGTATGAGGCTGAGGCCGGCCGCCTGCTCTGCATGGTGTGTGGAGCAGTACTTCCCTCGCTCCACTTGGATCACATAAAGAGCCACGTACTGGAAACCCATCCCAACTCTCTGGTGTACAGCTCAGAGGAGAAGCACTGCATCCTACAGGCCTGGGCCCAGACCCACGGTGAGAACATCAGCCACTGTCGAGTCAAGTTTATTTGTATGGCACATTTCAGCAGCAAGGCAGTTCAAAGTGTTTTACATAACAGCATCAAACATAAGACATAAGAACATTTTATTCTATGTTAGATTCACGTTTGCAATACATGACTACTAAGGTACGGATGATTAATCTTATGATTTGCTTTCTCATCACCCCCTAATCACTTCATATCCTGATCAACATCACCATGGTAACATCTAGCCTCTGCTGTGTCGTAGAAAATGTTGCAGGGATGATGATTCGAAGGTTTGTTGAGTTTATGTCGGTAAAAGTGCTCGAACCTTTGGAGAGCCTTTAAGTAGTGCATTATTCTGGGTAGAACCTGAATGCTGTTTGCCTGTCTGCTCTCTGCCAGGTGAACCAGACTCAGTCAAGTCTGAACCTACACTCAACACCAAAGCAAAGGGGGCGGACATTTTCACAGAAGACCTTAAGACGGTTCCAATCAGCGCTGACATGTTCCCAGAGGGTGACAGCACTTTAACTCAGGACATTCGTCTGATCGGTGAGGATGGAGGAGTCGGGGCCCCACGTCTGCCATCCCAGCCTCTCCGGCAGTCCAGGAAGAGGCGACTGAGAGGGGGTGACCCCTGGCGACTCCGCCTCGACTATCTAGTAGCGTATGGGCCCCAAGACCAGGGCACTTTTTGCATGGTGTGTTCTCAGGTCTTGCATGAAAGCAAGGTGAGCAGCTTCCGCCGCCACATTCAGGAATGCCACCCTGAGACCACAACGCTGAGCCGACAAGAAAGGGAAGCAATGGCTGCTGCCTGGACCAAAGACTCGTCTGCTGATGGAATGCAAGTATCAGATGGTGAGAAACGTTTCCACATTGTTGTGCTTTATTCACCAGTCACTAAATCCTGATTATTACCAATAATTAATATCAACCTGCCCTGCAGCCTTCATTAACTGTCACCTTTCTGTCTTGTAAACAATGCTCTGCTTGTTAAATACTGTGAATAATTAGTTATATAAATAATGTTTGTTGTCTTCTATGCCGATGAAATAAATGTTTAGAACTAACAGCTCAATGTGCAAAATCATTTTATGATTTTTTCACTCAAGAGATTTTACTGAATTTTAGCCCATCCTGATAACTAGGAATGCACCAATATGAAAATTTGGACTGATACAAATTTTGATATTAGTATTGCTGCTTTGGCAATATTAACAGATTTGGTTCATATTAAATACCAGAGGATCATCAGCATACCAGTAATAATCCACCCCACTAATTATCATACATTAAAGCAAGCAGTTACATATAAAACAAAGAATTGATCCAAGCTCCGAGTTCTGTGGAACTTTCTAACCAGGAATGCATTGGCCTCCACTTCGGTATCAGTCAATGTTAGTCATTGTTTTACATATTGATGTCGGTTCGATAAGAAAACTGGGCCGACGTTAACAACCGATATTTATTTACTGTTGCTGTTTATGTGTTTCAGGATGGGGTCATTTGTTTGGTTGTGGCAGTGATGCAGAGCAGGATTGTGGGAGTTTTTAACTCAAGAAGGGAGGCAATATAGGCAAGATGTGCTCATTTTTCACAGTGTCAAAAGGTAGAGAAATATACATGTTATATACAATACCGGTAAAAAAAAAAAAAACGGCAGCAATATTATTAGACATCGGTATTGATGCATCCCTATTTCTAACAGTTGGATAAAGAAGATTTATCATACTATATTCATTATAGAAGTTAATTGAATAAAAATTATCCTACATAAAGAAAATATATTTCAAATTCAAAACTTTCCATGTTGTACAGACAGTAAGAAAAACATGTTTTCTTGTACAATGAAATTCTTAGTTTCCTGGTCACACTGGATGCCAAAATTATAAAATGTTGGATAAATAGTAAAGCAGGCAAAAATACAATAAAAATAAGAATATAAACTTTACAAAAATATAAACTCTGCAGAATATAGACAATGTAGATATTTTATGCAGATTAGCTGGTATGTGCAGCAATCAGTGAAACAGTGAGGAGCAGCAATAACCTGTTTGAGACGACTAATCAGCAGGAAGTTTGCTGGTCTTTGTTCAACCTGAGTTCCTCCCTCCTCTCTGTGTCTGTAGAACTGAACCCCAGTGAAGCTGTTGCCTTCAGTACTACCAAAGGCAGAAATGAGGATTCCACCTCTGATGTCTGCGCTCCCCTCAACGCCGTGAACAGCAACGACAGTCTGACCGGAGGGAGGAGCAGATCCAAGGACTGTGGCATTGCAGCCCCGGTCCCTCGCCACGGCCACTACCCCGGGAAGGACCAGAGGAGGAACTACCAGGTGCGCTGGCGAATGGAATACCTGATGGATTATGACTGTAGGAGACATGGCCTGATCTGCATGGTGTGTGGAGCCACTCTGGCGACGCTGAAGGTCAGTACCATCAAGCGGCACATCCAACAGGTTCATCCTCACTCCCTGCTGTATGGAGCTGAGGAGAAGGAGCAAGCCCTGCTGAGCTACAGCCAGACTGCCCTGCACTTTGTCCACTCTGATGACTGCTTCTCCTCCCAGGACCACGGACTCACGCAGGGCGCGGCCTCTCCTGCGCAGCTTGGCACTTAGAAAGGGCTTCTGTCTGTTTTCTCTCCTGGCTTCTGTTCAGAAGCAGCCCTCACTGTTCTGTCCCTAAACCATAAAAATGGATGACTCTTCAGCTCACCTCTAGTGTGAAATCATAGCACGATTGTGTTATAGCAAGAAAGAGTGTGAGAGTAAGATTCAAGTTTACAAAAGCAGGATAACCTCTTTAAAATCCCCTTCAGTTTACTTCTTAGTTTCTACTAGGAGGCTGAAAGTGAAGTGATGTCAAAATGTCAAAGCTTCATGAACATTTAAAAGTCCAGTGACTCATTAAGAAGGAACAATGACACTTTATTTAGATTTCCTTTTTGGAAGCTACTGATGTCTTTGCACAAAATGAACCAAATCCTGTCCAACAGAGTGGATTATGTGCTACAACAGATAACACATGAAAGCTACTATGAAGCCATGTGAGTCTGCCTTTTCCATATGATGGAATCCATAAATCAGTGCTGAGAACAGCATAAGAATGCAAAGCCATATTTCATAAGGAGTGAAGCTGAATTGGACTGAAGCAGGGCCTCAGGGGGAGGTTTTCTGACGACAGGTTGAGAGTTTCTAGTTGGATGATTTCACTCAGCAGGTTAGATCGCTGAGGGGCAAAAAGATTGTTGACAGGACTCAAACATCTTTACATTTAGACGAGACCTGCAGTCAGGACCATGTTGAGCCTATTAGATCTCAATAAACTGATGTTTGTTTTTGTTTTTATATTTTGCAGCCTTGATCCACAGGACTGGGAGCATCACGATTAATGTCCAACTGTTAGCATTGAGCTGATGCTTTAAATCGTTCTGAGCACTTCGAGAATAATCCTTCAGGTCCAATATTCCCCGTCAGACACTACTGCCTGTTAAACTGCTTTGTTCCTACATTTCTCTTTAATTAGCTGCAAAAAGAGCAAAATAGTGCTTTTGTTGCAGGTTTTCTGTACCTGAGGAGACATTTTCACACAGATCCTTTGCCAAGTTGTTACATATATGTGGCCACATCACTGGCTCATCTGCTGGGAGTAGGAGCTGCTTTTTTATTGCGGTAATGAATTATACCAGAATCAGTAGTTGGTGACACTGTGATGACAACAAAGGCTAAACTAAGAAGCAATATAAACAGTTAACATAATCCCCTTACCCCAAAATACTTTAGAGAGGTTCAGAAATTCTTCATTATTCTTGCATTTACCAAGAATAATGTCAAAGAGCAGAGAAGTCTGACCACCTGTCAATCAAAATGGAGCAGGAGCTTTATACAGGTGGGAAGTCTCTGCAGGAGCAGCTTCCCAAAAGGTGATTCCATGACAACCCTTTTTGCCTGAACACGCATTTATTGTTAAAGGGAAAATGTGTCAATTCCACGATCCTCAGATTCAAGCTTAACTATACTGTCACTTCTAAACAGTGACATTTAATGGAAAATCATTCATATGGAGCTTATTCTGCTGCACAGCCTGCATTTTCTAAAACCCGTTCATTTAGGGATCAGAAACACTCCTAAAATCACAGCAGTTATGACACAGAAATGTAATGCTGCTTAATCTGGCCCCAGTGACTTAGTCTGGTACATATTAGACATAAAATAATAGATCTTTTGTTAACATAACAAAACTAATCAGCTACATGTCTGTGAAATGGACGCTAAATATGTTTGAAAGTGTTCTCATTGACTTACATTATAAAATAGTTGAAAAAGAAATATAGAAATTTTCTAGGATTAAAAATATGTTTGGGTGATTTTTTTTTTTTCTCTGATAATTTTTCACTACAAAGGTAAAGAAGATTTCAGTGGAATTTAAGCAAAGCTAAAGAGATGTCTCTTTCTCCATCATGGCTTTTCTCTGTCAGAACAACCTCTCCATCCGGTCACTTTATTAGATTTTGCTGCATTTAATTCACATTTTACCAGACAAATCATTGAGTATGCATTGTTGTGTCAAGCTCAATAGAAACCATTTTGGTTTCTAGCAAATGGAAAATATACTGAGGTGACTAGCAACTGTCTCAGTGTCAGCTTTAAGGATTCTGGCAGCTGGAATTGAACTGTTGTTAGAGAGACAAGCTTACAAATGAGTCTCTGGGCTTTAAAGGTTTTAGGGACACCATTGAATATTTATTTGTTCATATTTGGGCTTGTTTCTGGTCAGGGCCCAAGTCTTTTCTCAGGAAGTTAGAAACCGAGTGACAGATAAACACAACGCAGCACTTTGTCCCATTAGATCTACTAAACTCCACCCTTATCTGTGTGCAGCCAGTAAAATGTTTGACGTTTCTGCTGATGACAATGAATGGAGCATATGTAGCTTAGTCCTTGTTTACAAGTGCAGGTGAAGGATGCCCTCCTTAGTTGTCCGTTTTAATCTCAGTCTAGGTAATACAGCACCATGCATCCTTCCCATCAGCCAAATCATCCTACCTTAACACTGCACAAAAATGTGTAAATATCTGAAAATGAGTTGTATTTTTCCTTTGTATGAGCACTTTTTTGCATCCTGGTTTTTACAAAATATGTTTGTAACTAAGTCCAGTTTTTCTACTTTATTCAAAATTGAACGATGAAGGCATGTTTTAACGCTGGAGAAATGCTTGTTACATTTCTGAATTCACTTTGCAGACTTTGTTCCAGCTTCATTGTGTTTTTTTCCCCATTCAGTGTACAAAGTTTATGCAACACGTAAAATAGTTCTGTCATAGAATGTCACTTTGTCTTCTTTATCTTCTTTTTCTTCTCTTGGAAAACATATCTCAGGGATTCTGTTTGTATCAACACTTTAGTCAGTGATTGTTTTTTGTTTTGCTTTTCTTCTAGGCTGTTCGACACTTCTGGATTTACGGATTGGCTTCAGTTGTGTCACCGTCAAACATAAATACCACAGTGAATTAAAAGCTACATTTTAAAATAACTAGAGCCAAACATTCTGATTAAAAAATATAGATTTCAGGAGAATAAATTAAAACTTATGATGTCAAAACAAAACCTCATTTGAAGAGTTCATTTTAGTTACGCAACAATGTGGAAATTTGGGCCGATGTTGATACCTACACATTTCCCAACTATTTCCACACTGTGAAGAAACAATCATATAACTCTGACATTGTGTCTCTGCTTCAGTTATTGGTGCATCACTATCACTGTCACATGACAAGACAAACCACTTCAAACACATTCACGAGCAGCAGTAAGGTGGGAATATTGGTTAATATCAGCATATTTTTACTTATGGGACAAATTCCAATATGTTGAAAACTGACAAACATTGACCGATACTGATGCTGATGTCAATATCCCTACTTACTTTCATTTCTCCGATATCAAACCATCCTACCTTAACGATGCACAATATCAGGGTCAAAACAATACGTAGCAACAAGCTAAAAGGCACAATGCTTTAAGTATGACCCTATGTAGTCTGAACTGTATCTCAGCCTTTGTCATGTGACGGTGGCCTCATGACTCTGTGGTATTTATGTCGGACTGACATTCATAAACAGTTGAGATGTCTTTAATGAAGGATAAAATCTTTAATCCAAAGCTAACGTAAAGTGACACGACAGAACAGGTCCATCTTTATGGCTCCTCGTCTCTGACATAAGCACTTAATTCATGAGATGATGAAGTGAGACACGATGCGTTGCTTGTGTGTGGGTGTGGGTGTGTGTGTGTGTGTGTGAAAAGTGATTGCTCTGCCCCTTTCCAACAGGCCAATGTGTGAAATGTGCATCCTGTCATCAGTGAATAAAAACTCATTGATCCTCTAATCCTTTCTGAAGTGAGATTTTGGTTCTTTTGTTTTATATTCTCTTTATGGGTATTTGAAGGCCAGTCAAAATTAGACAGTTTACATCTACTGACAGTGTAGATTTATAGACCTGATGATGGTTAATGTGCCTCCTAGAATGTCAGAGCATGTGATCTGACCTCCAGAGCAATTTACCCTCACAGTCACTGAGGGTAAATTTATTTTTTGAGTTCTGGAACATTTTACTTAGGATGGAACGATTAATCATGATGAATCAATTATTTAAATAATCACCAATTAATTTAGTGATCATTAGTAGATTAATTGCTAACTGGAATATACAGATTTTAAAAAAGGCCATCTGCTGAAAGAACAGTAACTAATCTAAAACTGTACAGCAAATATATACATTTTGAATTTAAGATAATAGCACCATTATCTGTAAATATGTTCTACCAGAACTAGTCAACTGGCAGTTTTAGTTTCACCTGGGCTTAACTTAGTAAAAAGTCTCCTATGATCAGTGATGGCATAGTTACTTTGCAAAAGTAACTTTAATCAGATTACTGATTACTCCTTGAAAAAGTAACTTAGTTAGATTACTGATTACTTGATTTGGAAAGTAACTAAGTTACACTAAAAGTAACTTTTTAGTTACTTTCAGCAGCTGCTAACAACACTCCGAAACCTGTGAAAGTTACATTGATCTTTGCCAATACTTGTGTCTCCACTCATAAGGTTGAACTGAAGGGGAGATTGTTTA